>SNQJ01S0139659.1:25197-36306 GCA_010110895.2 Picea sitchensis | reverse complement strand
TAATATTTAATGCATATTAATGTCTGCAAATTTCATTAATATTGGGAATGGGCATTAAACATTTGGAGTGATAAGGAGTGATTGAAACCAGGATTGGGATAAATTGCAGAAGTGAGAAAACACTCAGAAAAATCAACACTAACACCCAAGGAGGATTACATGATCTCCCCAAAGAGGTTGATTCCTGGATACCTAAATTCTCGGGTGAAGTAGGATCTTATGGCAACTCACATTGGATTAAGTTTTATGAGGGATATGAATTTCACCAATCGGAAGAAGAACACCCTGACACCTTCATGAGGCTTTTTGCAAGCTCGCTCACTGGGAGTGCCAGAGGCTGGATTAATGGTCTCCCAAATGGAAGCATTAAAACCCCTGAAGATCTTGAACGATCTTTCAAGGCCAGATGGTTTAAAAAAGAATGTATGGCCTCCTTTTACTCTCAATACCTCGAATTTTGCAAACAAACCGACGAAGACGTTAGGGAATTCAATGATACGTTCAACACTCTCATTAGCAAACTTCAGCCCAATTTTCTCCCAAAGAGCGCTATTCTCCAACATTACCTTAACTCCTTTAAAGGAACTTTACAATTTACCCTCAAGGATAGATTACCTACAACCCTAGAAGAAGCTCAAGATGTTGCCTGCCAGATTGAAGAGAATCTTAAGTACAGCGATGCCATCCACCAAGTCAATTTTTTGAACAATGATGACATCTGGGAGATAAATAAGGAAAGCATGGGAGGACTAGAGCATGACCTCCCGAAGATTCTAGAGGTAGAAAACAATACTTTCCATAGGAAATGGAGCACAGGTTTCTCAAACATGAAAGATGCCTTAAATTTTTCAAAACAACATGAACCCTCTAAGGATCTAAGTACCTTTGAAGGAATTACTCAGTTAGAAAGGTCTCTATAACAAATCCAAAAGCCTCTTTCTACGAGACCTCCTCAAACAATAAAATCTCATACTCCAAGAGTACAAATTTGTCTGAACACTTTGAACCTACAAAATGTTGCAAGACAAGAAGATGATCCTAAGCCCTAGTCATGCAAGGACTTCTATTTTGAACGTTATCACCCAAAGGCTACTCATGAGAAACCTAATTTTGTATATTTCATATTCACCTTGTTCACACCAAGTCAAATCCAAGGAAATCAAGACATGGGGAATCCTAGGATTGAATACTTGGGCCAAACAAATGAGAACTCAAGGGTAAAGCTTGAAGAGCCCCAGGTGTATGCTGGCAATCTACCCCAACATTTCCCAAAACCTAGCAATAATAGGACAAACTTGAGCACTAGTATGGCCTATATCTTACAAAAGGTTAAAAGGATTCGTGAAATGTTGGAAATCCCTTCTTTGACAAAGCAAATCCCAAATGACCAGCTATCGTTCAAAGAAACTTCCACACTATTACAAACTGGTCATTTTGAGCAAAATGAGCAAACACCCTTTCTCACTTCCTTGCTAATAGATGATCATGGACATAGTGACTACAGCTCGGTAGATCCATGCTTATTTCAAGGTTGGCCCACTCTTACCTTGACAGAAGAAGACAATATTAGTGAGATAACATGGACTGAG
Source organism: Picea sitchensis (assembly GCA_010110895.2). Lineage (NCBI taxonomy): Eukaryota > Viridiplantae > Streptophyta > Pinopsida > Pinales > Pinaceae > Picea > Picea sitchensis. The sequence continues at coordinate 34,717 of SNQJ01S0139659.1, read as the reverse complement.
GGAAAGGGTGACCAGAATATTCCTAGCAATCACGAGAACAATATTACACTAGGTAATGATGAGGTGTTGCATTTGCACGAAACATACACAAGGGATAGTGCTTTGGTAGGACCTCGCCCCATCATTATGGAGCAAGAAAGAGATACAAATGGGGGTGATTATCCTGACGATGCCTCTCACATCTCTGAAGACTGGGATGATTATTCTTCTACACAAGAAGATGACTATTTGATAAGGTTTCGAAGGAGAGGAGTTGGCTTCGTCAAATGGGAAGGGGATGATATCGGAACTAGCGAAACACATGAGCCAACCAAAGAAAGTCTTCTTGTATTTTCCCCTCATGATTTTCCTTTCACTTCAGAGGAAGATTTCGATCAAATACAATGGCCAAAGAAAGAAGAGTATCAGTAACTCCTAGACAAATACAAGGACAAAGAAGTTGGGACTGTCAAATTGTTAAAGAAAGAAGAAGATGACATGTTGATCAAGCCATCCCAGCAAGAAGCCTTCATAGAAGAACCCCACCCTCCTCCCTTAAGACAGTACACCAGGGTTGTACAAGAAACAACCAGATTCAAGATCAAGGATTACAAAGAGGGAGATACGGTCTGGATGTGGGATACAAACAAGGGAGAGCCTACTAATGTCAAGGGAAGTGCACACTTTTGGCTTGGACCCTTCAGAGTTGGAAGAAAGCCAGTCAATGATGCCTACTATTTGTCTACATTGGAAGGAAGAAGGTGCCCAATGCCAGTTGGTGGACACCTCCTCAAACCCCATTAGGGGGCAGAGACTTGACTTCACAGGTAAGTACAGGTAAGTAGGTAGGCATTTGCACTCTATTGCTTTTTCAATAAGTTAGGTTAAGCATGAAGTTCATTCCATTTTAGCATTTAACCATAACCATAAATGTTGCAACAACCAAGATCACAAGAAGCACCATGCACAAGAACACAAGATGTATCCAGGGAAACCCTTCTCAACAAGGGAAGAAAACCCAGCCAAATCCTTTGCTATATTCTTCAAGAGAAATACCTTCACCACCAAGATAAACCCTAGCACACAAGAGGGTGCGTCAAACCCTAGAACTCTAGCGCCCAAGAGAGGTGCGCACTTTTCCCAAAGAAGTGTACTTGCTGAAATTTCCAAACTCACAAGAAAGATATGTTTCCACAATGGGGATTTTACCTTTACTTATACTAACCTAAACCTGTTAACAAAAGTGTCTATTGGCTCAACCGACCTCTCTAAGTCACATTATTATTATTATTATATTATAATTAATATTAACCAGATTAATTATCGTTTACATTTATTATTAATCATATTATGGTGGGGCCGACCTGTACCCTTTACATTACAATTTAGGGTTACAGGCAGGTCTGACTCTTGAACAACATATAGCAAGGGATCTGGTACACCCACTAGTGCTCATCCACTAGGGGCACATCCATAGGGATGTCATATCTCTGGCTCACTGCATTACACAGAAGAACCAGATCTTCACACGTTCACCTGTGCTCGTCCACAGGCACGTCCACTCTACAGATCTTCTTTCCCACTACCTCGCACAGGAGAATCATATGGAGTTTTCTCCTCAACTCTGTTGCTCAGAGGAGGCTAATACATCATCTTCATTTCTTGTTCACATGACGATGCACCCAACACTTTGGGATTTCACACATTCACCTTGTGCTCAGCCACATGCACGTCTAACTCAACAGATCGCCTTTCCCACTGGATAATCGTCTGGAGTTCTTCTCAACTCTCTGAATGGAGGTCATCTCTATGTTCCTAGCTCTGTCTTAGGCAGGAACCACGTACCCTTCTTAGGGGCTTTCTCTCAGGTTTGTAAGCTGAGAGAAAGACTCACATAGCTACAATGATCCACATCTCACGGGTTTGTAAGCTGGAGAATGTCTCACATAGTTGCATTCATCAACACTCCCTCTCGACTAGGGAGGCATTCTTCATCATGCCAAGTCTCACACGGATGTACTCGAAATTTTGTCTTGGCTGGAGTCATCAATACTCCCTCTCAACTAGGAAAGAATTCTTCACCAAGTTAGTCTGGTGAAGATGTCTGTAATCTGCTCATGTGTAGGAAGGTACTGCATGTGTACGATTTTCCTCTGCATCATATCTTTGATATAAGAATATTTCATATCATCATGTTTCGATCCATCAGGAAACACTGGGTTCTCAAGGAGCTTTACACACGGCTCTGGGTTATCATCACAGGATCTATCTCATGGTCAAGTAAATCTGTCAGAACCTTGTGAAGCCTCATTGCTTCGCTCACTCGATGATATATACTCTGCCTCTGTGGTACTCAAGGTCACAGTTTTGTTTCCTGCTACATCAGGAAATCATGGCAAACTTCACAGTAGAACATCAATCGGATGTGCTCTTCCGGTTCATTGTACTTTCTTGCTCAATCTGAATCAGCATATCCTGCAAACTCAAGTTCACACTGGAGGCCATATCCAACTGTGCCTCGCATATATCTCAATACATGTTTTGTTGTTGTCTAGTGAGTTTGTCTCGGTTGACTCATGAAATGACTAAGTACATTTACTGCATGTCATGAATCAAGTCTGTTGTTAACAAGATACATCAGTGATCCAATCAGTTGTGAATCAGTCTCGTCTGAATCATCATCAATCTTCTTCTTTAAATCCATCACGATGGATTTTGCATTCTGTCATACTGAACGTATTTAATATTTTCACTGTATATTTTCTTTGACTTGGGAAAATCTCATTGGTCCTCTGTCATACTTCTTGTCCCAAGAAGTTGTGCATCATACTCAGATTCTTCATCTCGAATTCAGAAGTCAAGGAATACTTCTATCCAAGAACAACGCTTTTTGAATAAGTCATCAAAATCAGGCTCTCGTCACCACACTGTAATGATATAGGTTTGGATCAGCAACACTCTTACTGAATTCCAAACTCATCGAGAATCTATCTATCTGATATAGTTTCCAACTCATGGATGATAGTACGGATGGAAGTGTATCAGGTTCACTGGATCAAGTGTCTCATCATAGACAACTCCTTCTGTTTGTGAGAAACCTCTGGCTATAGATCTCGTTTTGTATTTCTTGACACTTCCATCAGCTGCATGCTTGATCTTACAGACTTCCCTTTCTGGTCCTTGAATAATATCTTATACATCATTCTTTAAGATATATCGGTATTCTTCTATTATGGCATCTTGTCATACCTGTTCTCTTGTCGCTTCTCTAAGACAATGAGTCTCAGCATCAGTGAAGTGGTTGATGATTGAAGGATAGCTCGAAAATCTCTTTTGCTTTCTCGGGATGTGCCTTGAGAGGCTTGTATGTTTATCAGCCTCTTGCAGAGTGAGAAGGGTTTCCCAAGATACATCTTGTGTTTTTGTGCATGGTGCTTCTTCTTGTGATCTTGGTATCAGAGCATAGGTATCTAAGCTCTCTACTAACTATTCCTAACCCTAGAATAGACTAATCTACTAACCTACTTGTTGTTGTTACAAAAGTAAGCTACAGCCATCTATTGCAGCATTAAAAGCACCTAAAAGCAATTGTAAAGTTGATTTGTACACTGCCTAATTAGCTTCTGACAAATGCTAGTACTTTGCTATTAATGAGTGATTATTTTGGGGCATTGTGAAGCTCTTTCAAGGCATTTATTGTGAAGCTATCATCTTATAAACATTGTTGTTATAAAATTTTGTTTGCTTCATCATACATCGACTTTTGCTTTTATTAATAAGTCCATGGTTTTATGAAGTACTAACAACAAGTTGTACTTGCAAAAGATATATTTTTCTTGTTGCTTTGTTCTGGGCAGGTACATCTAAGCACTTCATTACTTCATTGGTTAAAACCTTGGGACTTTCTGATCAGTGTGACTTGTGAGAGGGGATACTTTTATAGACACTTTAACCTTTGCCTTCTCAAACCCCCAGGTCACCGAGGACGTCTCCCCTAGGCCATCAACCCTGAATAGAAATAGGTATCCTGTTGAGGTGACAGTGATGGGATAACCTCTTGTTACGCCAATTTGCCTTCCCTTAACCCTTTCCCTTGGAATAAGTACAAATTGTGCGATAACATTTTGGCACCGTTGTCGGGGAACACTGAGTCAATTCTCCTCAAAGACGACACTTCTCGATAAGCCTTTCCTCAAAAGCCTTTACTTTTCAAAGCTTACCGGACGACTCCACTGAGGGTGATCCCCTCATCCCTTTGATAATTTCAAGAAAATTATCTGGCCACTTCACAAATGACGACTCATAGTGGACGTCAATACACAATCTCTTCTACTCCTGTACTTCCTATTGTCCCTATAGATCCTCCTAAATGGTCTCACAAAGAACTTTTTGGCTCTTTGGACTTAACTAACACCCAAGGAGGATTACATGATCTCCCCAAAGAGGCTGATTCCTGGATACCTAAATTCTCGGGAGAAGTAGGATCTTATGGCAACTCACATTGGAATAAGTTTTATGAGGGATATGAATTTCACCAATCGGGAGAAGAACACCCTGACACCTTCATGAGGCGTTTTGCAAGCTCACTCACCGAGAGTGCGAGAGGATGGATTAATGATCTCCTGAATGGAAGCATCAAAACCCCTGAAGATCTTGAACGATCTTTCAAGGCCAGATGGTGTAAAAAAGAAAGTGTGGCCTCCTTTTACTCTCAATACCTCGAAGTTTGCAAACAAATGAAGGATGACAGAAATATGCAAGAAATATCACAAAATATATGAAGCAAGGTACTAAACAAAAGGCATGTTAACAATTAACAAAATCTGAGCCGAGAAATCAATGGCCAAACAACCAATGGGCAGAACCTAGTATTCAGGTATACGCTGTATTAAGCTCATTACAGTTTCATCTGATTGATAAGATTTCTCTTCTCCAATCAAAATTTACATGGCAGGGATATACCCATGCATTCATACATTATATGTAACACAAACATTCTTACATATATGAAACATACATAAATAATTTTAAAGCAAGAGAGTTTGGCACCTTCGAAGCTTTGGCAGAGAAGTCCTCTGGTGTACATTCAATTTAGACGTGCATACACTTATATTACTGCACTGTAGAACTAAAGATATTTTTGCATGTATGAAAAGTAGGATCATGGCATATCCCCACATATGTAGAGGAAGAGGGAAGCCCCAATGAAATCCATGATAGAATGAGGGCATAAATAGGTTGCAATAATCAACAGTGCCTCCGTGGGTGCCATGTGTACATATAATACAGCAAAGTTGTATAGGCAGACTGTGTCTGCTGCTAGCCTAAGAAAGAACTAACCGCTTCAATACACACTCCTACAACTCCATCAACTCTCCTGCAATTACACAGCTGTTTTGGGCACCATGTAAAAGAGCACTTGCATCAAGGCTTATGGTGGGAGAAGAACTGCACAAAGCTGTTAATTCCATCCTGAAATCCAGCAAACAAGTTTTCCATAAAAGAACAAGAAACAGTGTAATTTGTCTGACAGAAATGTAATGTGAATTTTCTAATGATAAAATCTATCTAGCCATGTGAATGAGGAGAGGATGGCACAAGAGGGAAGAGGAGAGGCACCTGCATCCCTCTTGCCGTTGTTGAGATTCGTGATAGAGATCAAGTGGAACCAACCAGCAAAAGATAAATGAGCAGCAGTGAATAAACACTAGTGCGCTAGAGAGAGAGAGTACTAGTGCGCTAGAGAGAGTGAGCCATAATCATAACCATAGGAGCGCATAAGAGAGAAGTAACCATAACACAACCTGCAAAAGAGAGCAAAATAGAGGTGCCCTAGGCAACTTATGAAAAGTGATCCACTTGAATGAAGAATACAAATGAGAAATGGTGTATTCATACACCATCCAAGAGGTAGGGCACTAGCCCCAAGAAGCCTTGACTAGATAAGCCTTGGCCTAAAATAGCCATAGTGATTAATGTTACAACAATGCAATAAATATTACGAGAAGGTTGGCTCGTGTCCTATGTGAAGATTAAACCCATAATTTTAACATCCCCCTTTAATCTGAATAGGGGGCCACAGAGAGAAGACATTCCATCACATATTCCCCCTTCAATGGCAAATCTCCCACTCCAACATGCTTCCACATGCTGGTGAAGGTAGACTCTGATAGAGATTTTGTGAAGATGGCAAGTTGATCTGCGGAAGGAACAAAGATTGGCACAAGTTAATCCTAAGCATGGAGTTGCCTAATGTAGTGCATCCAAATTCCAATGTGCTTAGTCTTCTAATGATCTACAAGGCTGCAAACAAGTTGAATGGCATTCCGATTGTCACAAAATAAAGTAGTGGCGGTCTCTTTAGAAAGACCTAACTAATCAAGAATCATCCACATCGAGGCGAGATAAGATAAGATAAGATAATTTTATTAATATCCGACTAATGACCACAAAAGTAGGTCAAAGGGACTGTTGAGTACAATGATGTCAATACAATGCAGGAGTACCAAAAGGTCTCCGATAAAAGGCGAGATGTAGAAAGTAAAGTGCAATAAGGTAGAGTAGTAGAGAGTGAGATCTACTCCGAGGCATGAAGAGCCCTCGTCCGCGAGCTCAAAGACCTCCTCTAATGATGGGAGAAGATCTAAGAGGAACCAGAAGAAAGGAGGTAGATCTGTCATGGAATGGATCCATCTCTCCTACCATTCGAGGCCGAATGAATAAAGTGTTGGTGTTTATATGATTCTTATATCTGATAGTTATTTCCTTACGATTAATAACAAGATTCACTTTCATACATCAGTTATCATAGAATAATTATACACTGAAAAATCTCAACTATAACAATGTAGCGGAAATAACAAGATTTAGAAATATTAACCATGCACAGTAGACACAAGAACACAAGAGTTTATCCTGAGAAACCCAAACTTGGGAGAAAACCCAACAACTTTTCTCTAGAAGAATTCAGTCCAAGATATTACCAGTACATCACCATCAATAGCCAAAATACCATACAAAAAATATTCTCCCCAAGGCAAGCATCACCAAGACCTAGCTCCTTAATAATATGACCAAGAATAACCAAGCAAGAGCTTCTCCAAGTGTGTCGCACTCTCCAAGATAACCAGTAACCCAGAAATAGCGAAACTGCCAAAACTGCAGCTGCAACTGCCTTGTGCGCACTACAGGAATTGTCTGGCTATCAAAATGAAATGAGCCAGTCCTGTATTTATACTGATCTGGGTGCCAGTCTGGGGCCGACTTCTTATTTCTAGGTCTTCAATTTTATTATTATTTTACCCGTGGGGCCGACTTCTCTTCCTGGGTCTTTAACTTCTTCCCGGGGCTTCTGTAATGGTGTAGATGGGCCTTCTTGTACTTTCTTGTGGAGAATGACTACCCGAAGCTGCAAATCTCCAACACTCCCTCTCAACGAGGGAGGCATTCTCCATACTTGGATTTCTTATGTCATAGAAAGGTTGTCTTCATGAGCCATGTTGATGTGCAATCTCCGCACATGCATTCCATCCCGGAATATGCATGTAATAGCATCTCGAGTCCATCCACTCCTTAACAGGAGAAGGACTACACCTAGACCATTCACCACTAGCGGAGCCCCGTGAGTGAATGAATCATTACCCTTGGTCATATCAGCACTAGCATAACCTCGTGCATGCAGCATGACCAATCTGGGATAATGTCTACCTGATGCTTATTTGGGCCACTCACCACTAGCAAAGCCACGTGGATGAGTGAATCATTCTCCTTTGGTCATATCAACACTAGCATAGCCTCGTGCATGACAAATCTAGGAAGAATGTATGCCCAAATCCAAAGAACATCAACATACATGGGCCATTCACTACTAGCAGAGCCCCGTGAGTGAATGAATCATTCTCCCTTGGTCATATCAGCACTAGCATAGCCCCATGCATGACCAATCTAGGAGAACGTTTGCTCGATGCTATCAACATACTTGGGCCATTCACCACTAGCAGAGCCCCGTGAGTGAATGCATCATTCTCCCTTGGTCATATCGGCACCAGCATAGCCCCGTGCATGACCAATCTAGGAGAACGTCTGCCCAATGTTGAAACATCAACGCTCATCACTAGCCAAATCAGCATGGCTAATCCTCTGTATCATCCTCCTCGGCCAAATTAGCATGGCCACTCCGGGAGGATATTTGCAATTTGCTCATCTATGGATAAGTATTGAAGCTTCACTTCTCCCTTATGTACCATGTCTCGAATGAAGTCTTGCAAGAAGCTTCTGAAGTTCCACCACTTCACGACTTGTGATATTGGTTGTGACATACTCCGTCTCTGTTGTACTTAGTGCTACAGAAGCCTGCTTCCAACTTATCCCGGAAATCATAATTGATTCCAAGCTGAAGCAGCACCCTCAGGTGCTCAATCTATCTACTACACTCCTGCTCAATCGAAATCTATAATCTATGCAGCCTCACTTCATCACCTAAAATAAACCATATCCAATTGTACCATGCTTCGCTGCCATCCATTGGAATTGCCTTGGCTTCAGCCAAATACTGGTTCAGGGTGTTCACTGTAAAGCAAATATCTGGCCTGGCATTAACCAGGTACATCAAGGATCCAATCAACTGCTTGTAGATCCTGGGATCCACCAAATCTGAATCTGAAGCAGAATCACTCAACTTCTTTAGATTTGTCATCATAGGTGTAGTCGTGGACTTGCAATCCATCATATCGAATCTCACTTAGTATCCCTTGAATGAGGAAGATCCCATCTGATCTCATCACACCTCTAATCCCAAGAGTACATATGGCTAGGATCCTCCACCTCGAACTCTGAGGCCAACTCCCTCTGTCACTGCAGTAAGTCCTTTTGTCCAGTCTGCCTCACCGGTTGCTCCCTCTATGACTGAGACAAAATCCATACCCAGTCCTCCTTACTAGTTGCCTCCTCTGTCACTGTAGCAAGATCTAATGAAACAAGTGTATTCTCCCAAGGGATCTCACATCTCCTCGAAGCCTCCTCAAATCATGACACTTGTCTGTCAATCTTGGAAGATGTCTCTCTTCCCACCTAAACCTGAGGGGAAACTCCATCTGAATGATCGGATCGGCTCTCCCTCTGAGCTAACTGACTCTCTCTGAGATCAGGCTCACTCTGAGTCTGTTTATTCTTGGTTAAAACAGAACTCGTGAAGTATCCATCAATCCTGGAGTACCATGTGTTAGAATATAGAGGATTGTGCTCGTTTAACCATTGACGATACCCTCGTCACCCAACCATGGGCCTTAAGCCACCCTCCGAGCACCTTGACCTTGACCGAGAAGAGAATTTTGGCTGCAATCAATAACCAAGAGAGGCTAAATGCACCAAGCAAAAGAATAGAAACTAAACTGAACAGATGATCCCACCCAGAAGCTAGTGCACCACTTTCCATCTCTCCCAGAAAACCTGCGCACCAAACTGTTGTTGCCTGCAACTGCCTGCGCAGATATTGCTCTCACTGCAACCGCTGAGATGACAAATAATGAAACTGGCGCCCTGT
>SNQJ01S0139659.1:8876-25187 GCA_010110895.2 Picea sitchensis | reverse complement strand
TCATTGCTATTGTCAGCACTGCAACGACAACTGTACTTGCCATCAGCAACCACAACTGTACTTGCCATCAATGACAAGTATACGCTGATTTTCTTTCTGTTAACTGAAATTGCCAACAGGTCTCTAGTTTGAGACATGGAGCAGGCTATCCAGACATGGAGTTGCATACATGACAATATACATTCATATGTCGAAGGCGAAGAAGACAAAGCTAGAACCTTCCGAAAAGAAGGATACTTTTGTGGGATACAGAGTGTTTCAACATTGGCTTTTAACTCTTGCCAACTACTTTTACCCTCTGGGCCTTTAGCCCCTTCTTCCCACAAGGCAAGGTACAACCCTTCCTAGCGTAGCCAATCCCAATGCCCAAACAAGGATAGGGGAGATGGAAAGTGGTAAGTATGGAGGGACGGACAATGACTTTTCACAGACCCACCTAGTGGAAACCCATCCGAAAGGGAAATCAACTTACTAGGACACCATGTCACCCCTCCAGGTATGAATGAGCAAAGACATTAATTTCCAAGCAAACGTCATGAAATGAAGAAGGATTCAATACAACATATTCAAGTGCTTCAAAAATCGGAGTGATACATAACATAATATCCAAACTCATTACCTCATGGAGCAAGACCAACCACTACTTCAGGACGAGGCTAGTGGGATGGATACTGTTGTTGGTGATAAATGGACTGCACTGAAGAAAAGAGGGGCCCTCTGGGGCCATGCTTGAGTCGTCTGGCTCTCGGTACTCCATGTCTAGGACCTGTGGGCCTCGAGACGTGATCTCCTTAGTTATCCCTAGGCTAGGGGATAACAATCTCATACGAGGCTAAAGAGTATGGGCTCAAAGCCTGAGGGCCTCCTATATGTATAAGGCTAAACATCGTTGGTCGAGATACATGAAGAAGCTCGTGAGGGTCTGAACCCCTCTAAATAAGCAATGAAACCACCCCCTGATCTCATAATAAATGGGGCACCAAAAGATGAAGTGCTCCTCAGTCTTGACCTCTTGTAGCTGGCATAGCTGACAGATCCGGTCTGGTCGGTCGATCTGGTGGTCTGTCTCTACCCGAAGTCTATGAGAGCCCACTCTAAACTGGCCTAGAGGAATGCGAAGAGCATGTGCACAGTAGCGAAATGTATATTGTGGTCAAACGATGCACCCATCCCTAAGCTCCAAGAAATGCTCGGTGTAAAAGGCCATCTTTGGGTGTAACCCACCAAGAGGGTTAACCCAAGTGATCTGGATAAACTGCCTATAAATGTCGTCTTTGATGATCTTGTTCAATACATGTCTGGCAAGAGATGGCCAGGTGCATCCAAGGAATACCAAAATGAAGGGAGGCGATCTATCTGAATGCCCACATACTCTAAAAGATTTGAAACCCCTACGAACCAACCTCGAGCCCGGCCCAATGGGCTAGAGAGGGAAATGGTCTCAGAAGATAAATAAGCCAAGTACGAGTACCAGTCTCGCCCCTTTGCCAAGTCAGCTAAGCCCCGGATGTAATGTAGAAAAGAGACCAGTCTGAACACCGTCTCAAGTCGGAAGGGTCGAGCCCTGAACTCTGCTAGGATGATGTGATGAGGAACTGTCTGCTTGCATCTAATGATGCGTCGGAGGAGAAGGGTCTGGACTCTCTCAACTAAGGCCCAACCAGACTCTTGTAAGGAAGGCCCCCAGATCTCCGAGCCATAGAGAACAGTGGGTTGGATAAGGGAGTCCATAAGAGACATCTTGGATGAGATGTCCTGAAAATGGTGGCAGAAACATTGTCTCTCGAGAAAGGCTAAAGAACCATAACCCTTGGCAATCCAAGGCTGGAGGGTCGGTCGCAAACTGAAACGAGGTCCTGAAAACTGTACTCCCAAGTATGTGTAGGCGTTGGTGATCTCGATCTCCTCCCCTCTGAAGAATAAATGAATGTTTACGGACTTCTTCGACCCATTGAATATCATAACCTTGGTTTTACCTAGGTTGACCGTCAACTGTCGAAGGTCACAGAAGAGAGCTAGGGCATCCAACTGTCTCTATAATCCTGTTGGAGACGAGGCTAGGAGGACCACATCAACAGTGAAAAGCAAGATGGATATAAGAACCTGGTGGAGGAGACACCTGTCATTGTCTTGGATATGCTCGTGGAGAAAGGCCTCTAGCTCATCAATATAAATCCCAAACAATGTGGGGGATAGAGAGCAACCTTGTTTAACTATGATGGTACTCCGGATGAAATCTAACATCCCGCGAACTGTGTGGAGACGACCAAGAACCGACTCATAGAGGCACATGATAGCAGTCGGTAGGGTATGGGAGATGCCAATGTCTCTAATCCTCTAGAACAGGGCTTCTCTCAGGACGGAGTCAAAAACCTTCCAAAAATCTACAAAGCAACAATAGACTTTCGAAGACCGATGTCGTGCCTCCTCAATGATGGGTCAAAGGGTGAAGATGTGATCAATGGTCTGATGAGTGGGTCGAAATCCTGCTTGTCCCCTAGCTCTGAGGGGTCTACGCTCAATCTCACTAAGCTTCCTATGGAGAATTGTAGCATAGAGCTTCGAGAATGTATGGCCCACCATGATTGTCCTGTAATTGTTGGGATCTGAAACCTGTACGAACCACATGGTTGAAAAGATCATCCAAGTGAGAAACCAAAGCACGAAGACAGTGATTAAAGAACTCTACCTGAAAAACCTTCCTCATTTGCTTCTTTGTTGTTGTTCATCACCCAAACGGCCTCTTTGATGTCCCTATCTGAGAATAAGTAGCATGAGGAGGGTGGAGAGGTAACCTCAATCTGGGCATGTCCAAGAATATCATAGAGAGTGGATATGTGGGAAAACATGGAGTCGAGGTCTAGGTCGGATGGGAGGGGGGAGCGACGGGGGAGGATCTTACACCAGAAGTTATTGGGGGAGTGAGTAAGGGAAATGGATAAGTCACATCTCCTCTGAGAGATAAAGAGTCGTTTCTTGCAGTGGAGGAGACGACGTTACAAAATTTTGAGGCCGAGGTAGGAGGGTTGAGCATGGGTGAATGCATGTCGAAGTTGACGATGGAGGGCCTTGCAGTCCTTGTCATACCGTCGGTTCATAGGGTAGGATTTGTGTTTTGGGGAGGTAGAAGTGGATCGGATGGATTGAGGGTAGGATTTGAGGGTTGCATCCCAAATGGTGGATGAGAGGTAATCATATTTGGTAGAGGCATCAAGTAAGGAGAATTGGGTCTTGGAGGGAGCATCTGTCGAAGGCGGGTAGAAAAGGCATCTAAGTCCCCCTCGTCGAAGCGGAAGAAAGTGCGGGGTGGGCCATGGGGAGTGGATGTTGGGGGAGGGGGGGTGTCATCTCGAAGAGAGAAGGAAACAACACCATGGTCTACAAGGTGCTTCTAGTCATGAACAACACTAGCATATTTAGCCTCTATGTAGGAGAGACCTACAACCTATTGTTTCTTGGAACACCAACACATTGGTCCAATACCAAGAGTAAATAGATATCCATAAGTAGATCTTTGTTCATCGAGATCTCCAACCCAATCAACATTAGAGAAGCCCTAAAAATTAATAGAAGCAACAGTTGAGTAGTTGATGCCCATGTGGGTGGTTCCTTTGAGATAGCAAAAAATTAATCTCGCCACCTGCCAATGACTCTCATGATATTGAGAGTACATACTGACAACAAAGGCAATGTCTAGCCGAGTCTAAGTAATAGAGAAAACTAAAAACCGAAGATGGACAAATGGTGGCATCTAATAAAGGTACAAGGCACTTGGGCAGTAATTTCATCCTAGAAGAAATAGTATGGACTGGCTTGCAATCCTCCATCCTAAAGTAGTGTAGAGATCCAGTGTATGCTGAGGTTGTGAGAGTGAAATCCCATAGGGACACTGGGAGATCTTTTGTCCTAGAAAAAATGAAGCGGGCTTAAATCAAGTGTCTCAACGAAGTCCTCAGGCTATAGCTTCATTTTTTTAACATACATGATCAATGACCAATCAAGATGAGATCATCCACATAGAGCATAATGATGAGGGTTTCCACTCCCATGACAAATATAGAAATCATGTTCAATCTCACAATGAGAGAAGCCACAATTGAGAAAGAAGTTGTGGATTTTCTCATACCAAGCTCAAGGTGCATGCTTAAGCTCATACAAAGATTTATTGAGTTTACGAGTTAATAGTGTAGACCTATGTTCCACAAATCCTGGTGGCTACTACATATAAATATCCTATTGATTTCTCCATGGAGAAAGGCACACTTTTCACATCCATTTGGTGAACTTTCCAATTCATTGAGGTAGTTATAGATACTATCATCCAAATTGAGTCCACTTTAGCAACTGGAGAAAAAGTATTAGAGTAGTCTATACCCTCTTTCTATGAAAAACCTTAGCAACTAGTTGTGCTTTACATTTGTCAGTCTATCCATCAGCACCATACTTGGTCTTGTAGACCCATTTGCAACCAACAATACTCTTACCCTTGGGTAAAGGAATCAATTCCCAACTCTAATTCTTGATCAGAGCATCATATTCAGTAGACACAACAGCCTTCCATTATGGGAAATCTATGACCTGATTATAAGTGGTGTGATCCTCTTCAACCTTAGTGAGAAGGGCACGTGGAGCAAGGGGATTTTGATGATGTCCCAATTCTTTGTCAAGGGGAAGAAGATTAAGAGAATCCATAAGAGTGAATATGGCTCACTTGGGTATAGGTCATGACCTACCTAGAGAAGGAGGAGTTGGAGCAAGGGAACAAGACTAGAGGTCATCATGAAGTTGCTCACCTAGAGAAATGATAGATTGAGTATCCTCAAGAGAAGAGACTTCAACAAAACAAGGTCTGAACGAGTCATTAATACAATATGCACCATCAATATCTCTCTTCCAAGTCATTCTAGAAGGAGTGCTTGAGGAAAGGAAAATTTTAGGGGACAAATTTCCCCTGTGGGCTAATTTTCCATGTTTTTTCCCAAAAAAGATTCACCAATTTCCATTTTTTCTAAGAATAATTCACCCAAATTATATAAAATAAATTATTTTCCTCTATAAATCGCCAAAATTTTCTAGACACTATATAAAATCCTTATAAGTTTGAATCTTTTTATAGAAATATCACCAAACATTTTATAGTTGACATTTTAAGAATTAGTAAGACTCGCCAATGTTTCTACACTTTAACATAAGTATGGATCCTTAGAATTTGCCCTCATTTGAGGAAACACTCATAGAGGGAGGATTATCATTAGGATGTGAAGAGGAGAGGCCCACTAAAACGTGCGAAGAGGCATGACACCATTTTAGTCATGGTAGATGGATTTACAAAAATGGCCCATTTCATTCCCACAAGGATTCAGTCCACAACTTCAAAAATACCTCACATTTTTTCGAAAGAAGTTTTTCAAATCCATGGGGTTCCTAAGGAAATAGTCTCTAACAAGGATCCATGTTTCACCTCCTCACTTTGGAAATCATTTTTTCAAGAACTGGGAACACGCGTAATCCTTACTACTACATACCACCCAAAAACAAATGGACAAATAGAAAGGGTGAATAGAACTGTATTAGATATGTTAAGGATGTATAACTTTGAAAAGCCCAATAGTTGGGAAGAATATCTACACTTAATTGAATTTTCTTATAATCAAAGTTACTATTGTACTGCCAAGATGTCAACTTTTGAGGTAGTGTCTGGTAGAAATTATAACGCCCCTTTATAATAGTCAAACCCAATTCATAAGAAATAGTACAAGAATGAGAATATACAAGAAACGGAAATGATAAGTAAAAGAGCAAAGGATAATATGAAAACGGCACAAGATAGGTATAAAAGTTGTGTTTACTTAAAAAGGTCAATACGAAAGTTCCAAGTAGGTGATAAAGTTTTTGTTAGAGTTAGACACAACAATAGTTCTTATGACACTCGAGAAAAATGTCAAATTGTCTCCCCAATACTGTGGTCCTTCTAAAATCCTTGACAAAGTAAGAAGTTTAGCTTGTGAACTTTCACTACCCCCTCAGCTAAGTAGAATTCATAATGTATTTCATGTTTGTGTTCTAAAAAAACATATACTTGACTCTACACATATTCTTAAGCGGGAAAATATTAAATTAGAACCTAGATGTGAATTCACTGTAGAGTGTGAAAATATCATAAATAAGAGAATTAAACAATTAAGGAAAAAGGAACATTAAAGAAGTAAAGGTTAAACAGACATGCTACATCCCAAGTTCTCACTAGGTGTAAAAGTGCTAAGCACAAGGGTGAGACCCTAAGGGAAACTCTACGCAAGCCACCATTGTCACCTCAGTGGCTTTGCCTTTCTCACTTTAAACTACAGATAATCCCAATCAAGGGGGGCTTCCCTAAGGTCAAGTAAGCTCAATGTGTTATAGTGTGAAGTGGGAGCAAGGAAGAGAGCTTAGTTATGTTATTATCCAATTTAATGTGTATGATTAATGTCTATGATTACTCCACTTAAATCGAATTTCCAATTAGCCTTAAAAATTAACCAATGCAAGCAGCAACAAAAGGCTAAATAAAAGCAAGTAGATTCAACACTAAGCTATGAAACTCAACACACTCATTTATAAAAGAATAAAGACCAATTCTGAATCTGTCTTAAAGATAATAAATGCAGAAATTTCAGATTTAAACGAGATCTAAAACAGCCTTCGTATTCAAGATAATACAAATGACAAACTAGGCTTCAATCTAGCAAATCATTTAGATATTCAACAAGGAGTAGACTTGCCAAGTAAACATGTAAGATGATTTAAGATCTGATTTTAATATGTTATTTCAATGTAATTTCCAGATTTCAAATCAACTTATCAAATGCCCTAAACAAAAGATGAAATAAGTGAAAACTAGGGCAAAAAGGATGAGACATCTAGGGTTTTTAGAGCTAGCGTCCTCAATTCCTATCTCAAATCTGTATGTCTGATGCTTCTAGATGCCAAAATCAGATCTAAAATAGAAATATAAAACCTCTTAGAAAGATATCCAACCAACAATAAAAAGAGACCAAACAAACAAAATGTCTACGGTTTGAGTTAGAGAAGTAGGATGTTTTGCCTTTAGTTCAACTAGAATGAATTCAAATCTGATTTTTTGTGATTTTTCTCAATGAAATAATTCAAATTTAAACCAGAAATCAATGCCCTATAAGATCTTGGAACAAAGCACACAATGAGGCCCCAATCAAGCAAGACGTCCAAGGGTTTGGAGGTGATTTTTGGCCATTTTGCTTGACAGGACTAGAGCCAAGCTTAAGGTGTATTTTTGGGGGTTTTATGGCTCAAATGCAATCTGATTTGTAAGGTAATTTTCTGCAGTAAATTTCAGATTGTAAAATTAAAAAAAGAAAGGGAAAATAAAGGTGAATTTTGGATTTTTGGGTTTGTTTCCGTCCTTATACACACCTACAAACGTGGAAAAGTCTCAATCCACTTGGTGTGTCCTTGGAGGCACAATGCCTAAGTCCAAACCCACTTGTCACCTAGATTTGGACTTCTTCCGTCTAGGCTTACTCCTAGGGAAGCCAAGGGGGGTAGACCCTATTTACTATGTGAGTTTTTTGGTGAAATCTAGGAGTTAATTTTAGTTTTGTTAAGTTAGGGGGAAATCTAACCTATATGGCAAGCAACAATGCAAATGCACAGTTTCAATGACAGTCAAATCCTTTCCCTAAAGACAACTAAGACTAGTGCCTATAGATTGCGCAAGGGGTCAACTAAGTTTATACAAAAAAATTACAAGAATTGAGTGATCTAATTACAAAGAAGAAACACTACAATAAGTTACAAATGAAATGAAGTTATAATAAATATACAAATGGAAATGTAAGTTACACTATAAACAAGAACAAAAGATGAGTTAGATAGATATACAACAAGAGATAAACTATAGCCAATGAACAAGACAACTAATTAACCATGAAGCATACAACTTGGAAAAGCTGGAAAAGGGCAAGTGCGCAACTTTAGTGAATGCAAGAGCCAACAAGGAGCAAGTGCGCAACTTCTGAATCAAGGGGGGAACCTACTAGCAAGTGCCCCAAAGAGATGGTGCACAACTTGAAAGCAGCTTGCCCTTGAACAGATTAACAACTTCCACAATAATGAACTTGAATGTAAAGTGCTAAACTTGAAATGAAAATGCTTGAAAATGAAAAGCACCAATGAATTAAACCATAAGCATGAGAAAAGACCTTGAACAGCAAGGTTTGCACAACTAAAGATGCTTAAAAGTAAAGTGCAAATATTGTGAAGTGTAGTAGATAGATTTTAGAAAAGTTTTAATGTCTCTCTTTGATTAGGGGGCTTAAGATGTAATGACACAAGCTTAAACTATGTGACTACCCCTAGACTCTTACCGCTTTGGCCAAAATGATTGTTGGGTGCTCAAGAAGAAGGGCAAACAAAGCCCTTCCCTAGTTCCACAGGTCAACCTGGAAAACTTGGGCGCTCAAGCAGGGGGGGCACCTAGTGCCGTGAAGTCATCCCTGACTTAGCACCCCCTGTAGCCTCCACAAGCCTCCTTTTTGGTGGCGAAAGTTGTAACAGTCCAAGGTGCCTAATTAGACTAGATAAATTGTCCTCCTAGTCTAGATTGCAAACTATGAATAACTTGAAAATAAATTGCAAAGTTAAAGATCTCTACTTAAGATACAAGATATTGATTTATTAGATGATTGCACAACTTAAGCAAGAGATAACAATGTAAAATAGCTTTGCAAAATAAACAAGTTGAAGGAAACTAAAGATTAAGCAATTATAGACAAGATGAAAGAATAGCAAACTAAACTGTGAACAAGCCTTACGATATAGCATGGGTTGGATTAGCCAAACCTCTTTGCTAGGTGTAGGCAAAAAATAAAGAATGCAAATAAAATAAAGTTTGGAAAGTAAATGACAAGATCCTAGCCACTCAAACTTGTCTTAAGGACAAGTGGGGCAAAAAAATTAAATGAAATACAACTAGCAACCACAACAAAGGCACAAGGAGGAGACTAACCTACCGATTTTGTGCCAAAGTGGGTGAGAAGAAATGAAATAATTGTTTGACAAGAAAGTAAAGATCCTAGCCTCTCAACCTTGTCTTAAGGACAAGTGGGGCAAAAGAGTTAAGAGCTTAAAACAGAAAATTAATTCTAAGTCCTAGCCTTACGATTTAGCATGGGTGGCAAAGCCAAGCCTCTTTGCTAGTTGTAGGCAAAAGGAAAATAAGAACGCAGAAATTTTAAATGCTTTGAGAAATGCAAGCCCAAGAGACTCTCTTTGGGCTTGCTTACAATGAAAGAGTGAAGAAGGAGAAGTGGGTATTCAATACCTTTACTTGGGAGGTTGTTCCTTGATGTTTTGTGGCCCCAAATGGGCAGCACCTCCCCTTTATTGGTTCAGATCTGCAGAAAAACAGCAAGTAAAACTTGCTAGAAATGCTGCACAATAACCAGAAAACTTGGAAAAAAAATCGTTAGCAATAACCAGAAATATTTAGTACAAAAACCAACATATAAGAGATAATATGTGACCTATTATATGACAGAAATATACCCAAAAATATTAGAGAAATATGTATGAAAGAAAACAGAAAACTTAAGAGGGTTTCAATGGGTGAAGGGTCAAATTTCCAGATCTGAAATTTGTCATTTTCCAACCCTTAGTGACCTGCAAATAGAAGAGATCAAGCCACAAGACAAGAAAGGAGGTGAGTAGATTCAAATATGTTAACAAAATACTTTGCATAACGAAAGAAACTACTTCACTAAGATCTATAGCAATACCAACATAAATCTATCCAAGAAAAATACTTTGCTTGGATCTCCTACTCTAGATCTAGAAGCAAAAACTCAAAAAAAACAACAATACAAGTCACCTCTAATGAAGATCCAATCCATGCACCAAAAATACTCCCAATGCACACCAAATTCCTCCAAATATTTTCTATTATGAAAGCAAGCTTGAGCAAATACTTGCTAGTTGCTACAAGCTTGAGAAAAGAATGAGAGCAAG
Organism: Picea sitchensis; assembly: GCA_010110895.2. Lineage (NCBI taxonomy): Eukaryota > Viridiplantae > Streptophyta > Pinopsida > Pinales > Pinaceae > Picea > Picea sitchensis. Next base: position 15,164 of record SNQJ01S0139659.1, on the reverse strand, counting down.
ATGGGAGAGAGAGAAGAGTGGGAGAGATTTGGGAATAATAACCTTACACTGAGAATAGACGTGAAATGAGGGAGGGGTAGGCATTCTTTTATACCTGGGAGGCAAGATAGACCCCTCTTGGATGAGCTCCAAGTGTCACTCACCCAAAAGAAGTCATGATCTCAAGGAGGGCGCACTTTTAGGGTTTTGGTAGGCTAGAGTTTGTGAGGGTTGAGGATGAGAGAGGGGAAAACACCTTTTTGACAAGTCAAACACCATGTTAGATCACTAGGAGGGCGCACTTAGGAAGCTAGGTGTGGGGGGTTGGTTTAAGTTAGGAAATTACTTTCCTAGCTTAGGAAATGGTTAGGCATCATCTCCCAGTCTTTCTCAAACCTTTTTGCTTATTTTACAATTTTTGGCGTTTTTGACTTAGCCAAATTAAGCAATTAAATTGCTGACTCAAGACTAACTTGGACTCCTCACGAACAATGACCTAGCAAAACTTGTCCAATTGAGTTGAAACTTGGTCCAAGGGTGTAGGGGGTCTCATTCCATTTCTTTTGAGTACTCATACCCCTATCAAAATCCCCTAGGACCTAGTTTTTACATTTTTACATCAATTTTAATTAAAATTATCATTAACTAGGTAATTTTAAAAAATTAAAAAAAACTACTTAGACTCGACAGAATTCCGCAAGACTCTAGGATATGTCTAGCACGGTCATTTACAATATTCCTAGACCCTAGTCACCCATTGGGCTCGATCATTAGAACGCCTTTCACCACTTTGGAGAATTATTGTGAGTGAAAAACTCAAAGGTAATTAAAAATTACCCGAAGATAAAGAAACACTCGATGAAAGGACTTCCCTAATGATAAAGTCCTAGGCAACTAACCTAAAATATGATCCATGCAGACCCATTACACTATTATCCCACGCAGGGGAGCGGAAATTCCAATTACAAAAAGAAGTGTCGGGGGCAAAAATTGCCTTGTAGAACCAGAAAATCTTCAACTTTGTTGCACCATCAGGTACATAGCTTCATGGCACATGGAGTTGACCCCTAGTCGAAATAGGTGGTCAATAGGGTTGGTTGTGAAGGGAAGAAGACTAGTGCCTTGCAATGTTTTGGGGTATGACAAAAGATAGAACTTACCTCTCCAACGTAGTGATGCCACTCCTCTATGGCGCCCAGGTAGCTTTTGACAATTCCAAACCTGCAATAAAACTTAGTATGCTCCAAGAATCATTTGCCACATTTCAAGAAAGGTTGATCCTATATCACCACAAGAGCCTTAGACAAGAGACATATGCAAAAGAGCTTTATTCCAATAGATTCCAACCAATTTGAAAATGAGGAGTAGACTCTTATTTATAGATGAAGAGCTCAACAACCTCTACAATAAAATAGCATTAGATATCTAACAAACCCTAGATCTATGCTCAAAAAATTAATATCCTTTAACAAACCTAAGAGGACCTAGTCAACAACAATAAAATGTGGTGGACTAATGCCACATGTACAATAGATGAGGATAGATGCCTCTACAAAGTGGACGCCCTCCTAGAAATGTGTCCCACATGTGAACCAATCATCAAGAGAGTGGGACGTCCTCAAACGAGTGGTCAAATATTTGGCAATAATATTCTCGCAACAAATTCTAAAAGCACGATAACTATGACAATTTTTGTGTGAATTTCTATTATGAACACATTTTGGAAATCACGCGGCCATTTTGCATCTAATGGCATTGATCTGAAAAAAATTGGGCACTTTGGCAAAAGATAACTACTCCTGAAGCTAGGTCGCCCTTAAAATATGTGCAACAATCTCAAGTGGACATCCTCCTCAAAAGTGTGGTAGACATGGTCAACATACAATAGATTCCCTCATCTAGGGAGGTCAACCTTATCAAAATAATACAAGAAGGCCTCAAAATGCTCCATGAGTCCTCCACAGTGTGGATCCAATGGAAATAGGAGGGTCGTCCCCTCAAATGCTCCATGAAATGCTCTAAATATCCACACATGTGAGATAGAAGCCTCCCAAGGGGAGTCGCTACTCTAAATCATCCAACGTCCTCAAATGATGCTAAATGAGTGGAAGGTAGGCCTATGTGGTCCTCAAATGCAACAACCTCGATCAAATGGTCCAAAAGAGCAAGTCGACCCCTCAAAATGAGTGATGATGTGGCACGTATGGCATCCAAGAGTATGGTTCTGTCACAACACCAAATGCATGGCTCACAATGCCCTAGACAAGGTACACATTTCCCTAGGAAATCATGAATCCCAATGTGGTCATGAATCTCGATGCCAGTACACAAGTCCCAATGCAGGTACATGAATCTTGAGGCGAGTACACAAATCCCAATGCAACATAAATTATGAGTCATGTCTCAATGCAAGTGCCAATAGGTGGAAAAGCAAAGTGTTATCTTCTAACTTCACAACAACTCATTGAATTTATACCATTTTCCAAGTTTAACCATGGTGAGACAACATCAACCTTATTACATGTGACAATTTCTAAGACAAGTAGTTCCTAGGACACTAAGTGAGAAGTATGTGATATGATGGATGATATGACAAAGGCAGATAACTCCATGAATTGACTTGCATAGCCACATAAGGTTTGTTAAAGATATTCATCCACATGAGTGCCTTTAAAAAGAGAGAGCACTTAGCATTGAGTTACCATTCCTCAACACTGTTTCTTACCATCCCTTTTCTTGCCTTTTTCTTTATTTGATTAGTCCTTTTCTTTAAATATCCATTGCTAAGCATGGGACTTCGAGCATTGGCCTCATAGCGAGGAGGCATAGCTCAAGCTTTATTGTTTTTGCTTTTAAGTTTTAACTGCATCAACCTCAAGCTTATAGCTCTTAAGATGAGGCTTTCATCATGGAACTATTAATTATGAACCTTGCTATGACATATGACAAGACAACCATGAGCGGGAATACGGAATATGTGTATGGAAAAATGGAGAAGATGAAAAGTGTTAAGTATGATTTGGGATATGGACACATTACACCTTCCTAGGCCTCTAGTAGTACAACTCGACCCAAGAGTGACAACACTTATCAAAAGGATGACAATGATCCACCATGGCACAACAATGCAAATAATAACAATTTAGAGTGTTATGATCCATTATTAGACTTAACCAGCGTTCACCACAGTCATGACAAATACATGAAACATTGTCACCATACATGAGCAAGAATGAAAAATATACATTGTCACCATACATGAGCAAGAATGAAAGAAATGGCAATATCCAATACATCAAGCCTCTTCATCATAATCATCAAACAAAAAGTTGAGGTGCTCATCATGTGTACAACATCATCATCCTTATGCCAAATCAAGTAAACCATGCTATCATCATCATGAAATCATCAATGGTGGGCATATCCACTGTGCAAGGAAGATCATCATGCAGAGAGATCTCTTACGTATAAACTCTAGTAGACCAATTTGAAGTGCTCACGATCAAATGTGAACAGGAACATCATGCCACTAGGAGAGTGGTGCTTGCACTGAGATCCATAGCATGTGATGAGAATCACATGGTTACCTCTCATATAGTATGAGAGATAACAAGACACATTGTAACAAAAGTAATGTTACATGGGAATAATTTGATGTAATTATAAAGAAATATCCTCATTTGTTAACTAATTTTAACATCGATCATTTTGACGTAGATGGGGTCGAGGTCGTTGAGGACATAAGCAATTAGAGGGAAGAATGTCACGTCACATACCAGTTTTCCCGTGTAATAAATAAAAAGGAATTCTTAAAATTTATGATAATATGTAAAAATTTAAAGAAGTAATTAGTTGTCTTGTAATTGTGTAATAATGACGGGTCATGATGTAAAACAAATAAAGGGTCGTTACTTTTCGTTATGAAACCCTTCACCTACTATTTATTTGAAATATGGACATTATTCTAGGCAAGCAAAAGGAATAATATTGGGAGATGTGTTGGCAATAAGAGAAGAGCCTTCCCAATGTTGTATTTGGGTGGTGACCTCGGAGGTAACCCAGTATAATTATTCCTTCTCTAATAAGGCAATAGAGCATCTCTCGTAGCGATCTCTCTGAAACCCAAGGCAAGCCTTGTATAAAATAAGTCCTTGGTACCTAAATTGTTGTTTAAATGAATAATGAAAGAAAAGAATATTCTTTAAATTGAGGATGTAATGTGGAATATAAACTTACTATTATAAAATACAATGAGTTCTTGATGTTGTTTTTATGTGAATATGCATGTTTATGTTGATAAATATATCTAATGAATATTATGCATTTCTTTTTCTTCCTGCAAATAATAAACATCATGCAAACTATGAAATAAATAATAAACTTTAAAAATGGGGAAAACAATATCTCACATCCATGACACTCCAAGTATATGTTTTATATTCAAGAGATAGATCAAAAGTCAATGAGGCTTCATCGATTGCTGGACAATGCGATGGGGCCTATTACAGCTTATGGAAAGCGCCTCTTGCAGCTTGGAGAATCTTACAAGTTGTTGATCCTGAGTGGTCTCTCCTGCTTCCTAGATTCTCGCTTCTTCACATGCTTCCCCCATGGAAAGGGAGCTAGTGTGGTGGATTATGTCATGTCCAACCAAAACCTACTCGATTTTATTAGCCATTTCTCAGTAACCCCATTCCCTTAGTTGATTGTTCCCTTCTTTCCTTCTCCCTCCTCCCCCAAACCCGCCTCCTCCAAGCCCACCTCAAACTACTAGCCTTTTTGACATGGGGGTCCCTAACACCTTATTATCCCACCTCCTCTAGATGCTCCCTTGTGAGTCCCAATTTTCACCCCTAGAGTCTTCCTTGACCAAGTATGCTTGTCTCTCTTCCACCATTTGGGAAGCATTCCTTAAGTCATCTAGTCCACCCGGTCCATCTCCCCTTCCCCAAAATCCACCCTGCCCTATGAATCGACAATATGACAAGGATTGCAACGCAATCCACAACCATCTTCAATATGCTTTCATCCATGCTCGCCAGTCCTACCCTGCTTTTAAGAACTCTTATCACTGTCTCCTTCACCACAAGAAGCACCTCTTTACTCACAAAGGAGACATGAATTTAGCACTTCCCTCATCCATTCTCCTAAAAAAAATATGATGTACCATCTTCCTCCGCCACTCTCCCACCCAACCTGGATTGCAATTCCATGTTCTTCCACACTTCCACTCTCTATGATGACCCTAGGCAACCCCTGATCCAATTTCCCTCCCCCTTCCTCGTTTGTTACTTATTCTTGTATCGAGACATCTAGGAGGCAGTGAAAGTAATGAATACCAGTAAAGTAGCAGACAAGGAAGGGTTCTAGGCCAAGCTCTTCAAACACAATCTTCGCATTCTAAATGATCACCTAGCCAACCTATTCAACCATGTTGTTTGTACAAGTTTCCCACGGACTAGGTCCCAACACACTATTCACTCAATCCAAAATTAGGTTCCAATGCAGATCCTAAAAACTATAAAACTATCAWGTTTGGCCACACGTTCTCAAAGCTCTATGCTATTGTTCTTCATCTAAAGCTTTCTAAGGAGCTTGAGTGGAGACACCTTCGAGCCAGAGGATAGGTTGGTTTCCAACCAACACATTAAACGATTGACCATACTCTCACACTCTGAACCATTATTGAKGAGACAAGACATTGCTCTTTGAAAATCTATTATTGATTCATAGACTTTTAGGAAGYTTTTGACTCTATCCCACAAGAGGCCCTATTCCAAATGCTCAAAGCCATTGACGTCTCCGAGACCTTACTGACCACCATCATGCATCTATACAAGTCAATCCTTGGCCATTGTTACCCCCCATGCCTAGGAGTAACTAGAGGAGATCATGTCTCGTGGCCCACAATGGAGACAATGATCCCGACCATGATGATGATCAGCATGTCCACAGATAGCAACTTAGCAGCTCCCCTCAATTTGCCTTTTCTACTATAGATCATCCAAGCTCATCACATCCACTCAACTCAGTATACATGAGATGGTAAGCCAGCGTCACCATGAGGTATGTTAGTCCTTCTTTCATGCGAAGTGTTGTGCTTAATTTACTAGGCATGTGGATGAGGACAGTGTTACCAGAATCGGACCGGAACCGGCAAAACCGACCGGTCCGACCGGTTTCAGACCAAAACCGGTTCAAACCGGACCACAGAACCGTTTTTGACCGGTTCCGTACGAAACCGGTTTTTTTCCTTGAACCGGCCGGTTCCGTACGGAACCGGTTTTTTCTGCTAAGGAGGCCCGCGGA
>SNQJ01S0139658.1:25307-43224 GCA_010110895.2 Picea sitchensis | reverse complement strand
CATTTTTTCATAAGCTATTTGTTGCTCTGCAGGTTTTTCTATGCTTCTAGTGCATGCATTTATCCCGAATTCAAACAATTGGAGACCAACGTGAGCTTGAAGGAGTCTGATGCTTGGCCAGCTGAGGTATGTAGCCATATGTTGCTTTAAAACTCTGGTAATGCTATTTGCTGCTATCCCACATAAACTTTTGGGTCAGAAGGCAATGCAAGATCTGAATACCGAAATTTGTTTAGGAAGAGGCTGGATGTTTGATGAGAACCATTTATGTGTGATGCTATATAGTAGTGCTGACTGATTTCAAGGTTCCATTTGAATGTTGAACTAATTGAAAATTCAGAGTTACTGTCAGAGGACACCTCTGAGGTAGGACACTCTGATTTGTCTGTGGTACATTCTAGATATATCAGGGTCTCTGTAGTTTGGAGATGTGATGTAATTCCATAGGACATGGTTTATCATAGGAGCTGATTTGTTACTTACTAGCTTGTGATTACTGTCCTACAATTGTTAGATCTAGCCTGCTTTCCCAGCAAAATTGTTAGATCTAGCCTGCTTTCCCAGCAAGAAGAGTTGACTTCTGCAGGGTTTAGATGTTATAGCTCATTCTCACTTGAACTGGTTACTGACTAGTGAATTGATTGCTCTCTAGCCTCAAGATGCCTATGGCTTGGAAAAGCTTGCCACAGAAGAATTGTGCAAACACTACACCAAGGACTTTGGTATAGAATGCAGGATAGGGCGTTTCCACAACATTTATGGTCCTTTTGGCACATGGAAGGGTAAGTTATGAAAAATAATAAACTGTAAATTGTAATGATTGTGGGWTGCTCATATTTATGGTCCCTTTGTTGATAAACTCATTTGCTACTGCAGGTGGACGTGAGAAAGCACCTGCTGCTTTTTGTAGGAAGACAATCACATCCACTGACAGGTTTGAAATGTGGGGCGATGGCGAGCAAACGCGATCCTTTACATTCATTGATGAATGTGTGGAGGGTGTCCTGAGGTACCCAAGCTTGGAATGGCTTTTCAAATTCAGTTTTGGACCTAATTCTTGTAACCTGTTTATTCAGATTCATCTTGTTTCTTCTAAGAAATCTTTTATGTTGATATTCCAGGTTGACTAAATCAGACTTTAGAGAGCCAGTGAATATTGGCAGTGATGAAATGGTCAGCATGAACGAGATGGCTGAAATGGTGTCAAGCTTTGAGAACAAAAAGTTGCCGATACATCACATCCCTGGGCCAGAGGGTGTACGTGGTCGGAATTCTGAAAATACATTGATTAAGGAAAAGCTAGGCTGGGCTCCAACCATGAAGTTGAAGGTAAGGTTCTAGACATTTTAAGGTATTAGATTTTCAGATTGTTAAACTCCATGCAATGCATTGGCCCTTGTGCATTGAAGGAAAGATGCAGAGTCACATTTGTTTACTTCTGGGTTTCGACAGGATGGCTTGAGGATTACTTATTTCTGGATCAAGGAACAAATTGAGAAGGAAAAGGCTCAGGGAATTGATCTCTCTATCTATGGGTCTTCCAAGGTGGTTGGCACTCAAGCCCCTGTTCAACTTGGTTCTCTTCGTGCTGCTGATGGAAAGGAATAAAGAACAAAACCTAGATCTCTGGTTAAAGGGATAAATAATAAGTCAGTTTTCTATAAGGCTCGCGAGATGGTTAGCAGCTGGAGACCAAAATTATTTTGTCTGCTATTATCATTTTTCTCTTTGGTTTAGTAAGTTCATTTAGATGGTGAGATCATGTGATCTGTAATAAGTATTATTACAAGAGAGGAAGGAAACTTCCTTTTATACAAAGAAAGTGAAGCTTTGTTCCAATCTAATTTTATAGGGTCATTAATTTTTTTTTAAATGCTAAACATTTTAATTAAGGGTTTTTTAATTTAAACGACTAAAAAATGGTAATTACAATATTGCAATGACTTGGTACTAATTTTATCATTTTACATTATATATATTTTTATTTTTTTATAGCAAAAATATCTTGTTTAAACATATAGCACCAACTTCAACCCATGTACATGATTGCCATATCTCTTTAGCAAGTACTTCAATTGGCTGCTATACTTCCAAATTTTTCCAAGTCTTTAACAAGGGTAACTTTAACAATTTTCTACTGCACCACTTTACCTTCCTAACAGAAAATGCTCAAAACACACAACCTAAATATTTTTGCTCAAAAACACAACTTAAATATTAGAAATTAACAAAATCATGATATACACTATAACATAAAATGAAACACATACAATAATGACAAAGAACAAAAACAGATGAAGGGTGTGGTAAACCTCTCTCCACCACTCTAACATCTTAACAAAAAATGCTCAAACATGATCATAATATTATAAGTTGTCAATAATACTCAAACATAATCAAAATATAAGTTGTCAATATTATGATAGGCTATAAAATACAATGAAACACATAATAATGACATGGAAGAATGGAAGGATGCTTATATTTGACACAATGGTGCCAAAATAAGGTTAAATAGGCAACAAAGTATATAGGTTTTGTGTCAACAAAGTATATAAAATTGTGGTAAGTGAGTGCATAAAAAGAAGAGGTAAAGACAAAGACATGTCGCAATTAATATTAATATAGAGGGAAAATTTTAGGGGTTATATATTTGTCCATGGGCTAAGTTTCCATGCTTTTTCCAAAAAAAAAGATTCCCCAATTTACATTTTTTCTAAAAGTGTTTCTCCTCAATTATATAGAATAAAATTATTTTACCTTAAAAATAGCTCAAATTTTATAGAAAATATATAAAATCCTTAGAATTTGAATACTTTTACAAAAATATGGCCAAACATTTTATAGTTTCCATATTAAGGACTAGTAAGATTTGTCAAGGTTTCTACATTTTGAGATAGATTTCCATCCTTAAAATTATCCTTGTTAATAAATATTAAAGTAGATATATACAATCACAACCTCAAATGCCATCTTTGTACTTACAACTCAAACTAAAACAATTCATTCATCTAAAAAAACATTACAGAAATATAATATTCCGTTAAATGCTCATGCATAAGCATCTAACTCTGAATGCTCTTCTCTTTCTCCCTTGATTTCTAGTTCTTTTTCAATTATAGATACATCAATGACCCAATTATAAATCCATAGATGGCTTTTCAAATGGACACCATGTATATTGTTGATTTTTCAATAGTCAAGGTTAAGCATGAAGTTCATTCCATTTTATCATTTAACCATAACCATAAATGTTGCAGCAACCAAGATCACATGAAGAAACACTATGCACAAGAACACAAGAAGTATCCTGGGAAACCCTTCTCAACAAGGGAAGAAAACCCAGCCAAATCCTTTTGCTATATTCCTCAAGAGAAAGACCTTCACCACCAAGATAAGATCTAGCACACAAGAGGGTGCTCAAACCCTAGAAGACTAGCGCCCAAGAGAGGTGCGCACTTTTCCCAAGAAGGTGTACTTGCTGAAATTTTCAAACTCACTTGAAAGATATGATTCCTCAATGGGAAATTTACCTTTACTTATACTAACCTGAACCTGTCAACAAAAGTGTCTATTGGCACAACAGGGGCAACCTCACTATCTTATAATATAATTAATATTAACCAGATTAATTATCTTTTACATTAATTACCAGTCACATTAAGGTGGGGCCGACCTGTACCCTTTACATTACAATTAGGGTTACAGACAGGTCTGACTCTTGAACAATATAGCAAGGGATCTGATACACCCACTAGTGCCCATCCACTAGGGGCACATCCATAGGGATGTCCATATCTTTGGCTCACTGCATTACATAGAAGAATCAGTTCTTCACACGTTCACCTATGCTCATCCACAGGCACGTCCACTCAACATATATTCTTTCCCACTGCCTTACACAGGAGATTCATCTGTAGTTTCTCGTTAAGTTTGATTCTCAGAGGAGGTTAATACATCATCTTCATTTATGTTCTCATGACGATGCACCCAACACTTTGGGATTTCACACGTTCACCTTGTGTTCAGTCACAAGCACATCTAACTCAACGGATCACCTTTCCCACTGGATAATCATCTGGAGTTCTTCTCAACTCTCTGAATGGAGGAGGTCATCTCTACGTTCCAGCTCTATCTCAGGTAGGAACCACGTACCCTCTTCAGGGGATTTCTCTCAGTTTTGTAAGCTGGAGAATATCTTCACATGGCTGCAATGATCCACATCTCATGGGTTTGTAAGCTGGAGAATGCCTCACATAGCTGCAATCATCAACACTCCCTCTCAACTATGGAGGCATTCTTCATCATGCCAAGTCTCACACGAATGTACTTTGAATTTTGTCTTGGCTGGAGTCATCAGTACTCCCTCTCAACTAGGAAGGCATTCTTCACCAAGTTGGTTTGGTGAAGATGTCTGTAATCTGCTCAAGTGTAGGAAGGTACTGTATGTGTATGATTTTTCCTCTACATCATATCTCTGATATAAGAATATTTTATTTCATCATGTTTCAATCCATCAGGAAACACTGGGTTCTCAAGGAGCTTTATACACGGCTCTTGGTTATCATTAAAGGATCCATCTTATGATCAAGTAAATATGTCAGAAGTTTGTGAAGCCATACTGCTTCGCACACTCAATAATACATACTCTGCTTCTGTGATATTCAAGGCCATAGAGATTTTGTTTCATGCTGCATCAAGAAACCATGGGAAAAAATTCATGGTAGAACATCAACCGGATGTGCTTTTCTAGTTCACTGTACTTTTTGCTTAATCTGAATCATCATATCCTGTAAATTCAAGTTCACTTTGGAGGCATATCTCAGGCCATATCCAACTGTACCTCATGTTTTGTTGTTGTCTAGTGAGTCTGTTTTGGTTGACTCATGAAATGACTAAGCACATTCACTGTATATTTTTCTTAACTCGAGCAAAATCCCATTGGTTCTTTGCCATACTTATTTCCCCAAGAAGTAGTGCATCATACTCAGATTCATCATCTCGAATTCAGAAGTCAAGGATCACAACAAGGCTTTCTGAATAAGTCACCAAAATTGGGTTCTTGTCACCAACACTGTAATGATATAGGTTTGGATCAACAACACTCTTGATGAACTCCAAACTCATCAAGAATTTATCTATCTGATATAGTTTCCAACTCATGGATGGTAGTACGGATGGAAGTGTATTGGATCAATTGTCTCATCATATACAACTCTCTCTATTTGTGAGAAACCTCTGGCTATAGATCTCATTTTGTATTTCTAAACACTTCCATCAGCTGCATGTTTGATCTTACAGATCCACTTGGAAGTTACTACAAACTTCTCTTATGGTTCCTGAATAATATCTTATGCATCATTCTTTAAGATATACTGGTATTCTTCTGTTATGGCATCTTGCCATACCTGTTCTCCTGTGGCTTCTCTAAGACAAGGAGGCTCAACATCAATAAGGTGGCTCATGATTGAAGGATAGCTTTGAAGATCTATTTTGCTTTCTCGGGATGTGCCTTGAGAGGCTTGTATGTTTCTCTGCCTCTTGCAGAGTGAGTCTAGGTAGGCCTTTTATGCCTTACTATAATATTTTTGAACATATCAACTGGAGCAACTGGAGCAACTGGATCAACTTGAATAATGTCTTGTTTCCCTATGAACTGCTAAAGGGGGAGAAGGTATCATCTTACTGTCAATCTCCATCTTAGATTCTCTAGGTTTTTTGGATGGGTATCTCTTCTTTTAAGGACAACGTTTCTGCTTGTTGTTGCATAATAATCAAAATTAAATATGGTTTGGACTCCTGTACCAGGGATAATGGTCCAAATCGTTGAGGGCTCCCATACTAGGGATTTATTTAATGCTTACAAGCCCAATTGGGTTAGCTAGGAAAGACAACAGTGAATGCAAGAGTTAGACACATCAAGCATACAAAATAAACAAACAACTAAACTAGAAACAATAAAAGAAACTAAACTAGGGTGCATAGAGATATTAGAAACAAAAAACAAACACCATTAATGCCACCAATGGATAGATTGTATTAGTGGGAAAAAACCAAAGAGAAAGGGAGACTTATGGGTCCCCTCTTCCTCCAAGGGAGGGCTCTTGAACCCCCAAAGATTGAGCTCTTCTTACAAATGACAAACTTGAAGGAAATGGTGAAGAAATCCAAAGCTCATTCACTCAACAGGTGATGTGAATAGCTTTAATGAAATGATGCTTGTATGTTCTTGATAAGGAAAGAGGATCCTCCAAGAGAATATAAGCAGCATAACAATACAAATGAATTCCTTGTAAATGTAGTGCACCCATGGCCTCTTTTTATAGAAAAGACTTGAGGCATTATTCAACCAGTCTTTAGTGTGAACAAGGTGTTCTTTAGGGAACCCTTAGGTCTTTGACCAGCCCCCCACTCAGATTCAGCTCGGATTTGGATGTCAAATCAACTTGTGAGATGAACCAGAAGTGGGTGGAAGGCCGACCAAGATCATAAATGCGTCGTTCTGAGGTATGCGCGGCTTTTTGCGTCCACAATTACGCATCRGGCACATATGCGCTTTTCTGGCATTTTCGACTGGCGCATGTGCGYGCGCTTCCTTTGAATCTTTAGTGCATGTTGATTTTATMACTGGTTGTATAGTTTTGAGCCTTTTGAAAATACACTTTTGGGCCATGGATGAACTAATAGGTGTTTGGAGATGTTGGATTCCTGTAGCCATTTGCAGACGAAATTTCAGTGATAACATTGAGGATCTTCTGAAATGAAGTTCTCTTGTGAATCCTTCTTTTTCTTGAGGCCTATCCATCATTTTATGATTATGAAATCTGAATCTTCTCGGTGGAGGAGTGTCCCTGTAATCTTCTTTGTATATCTTCCTATCCCCTTTGATTGTTTATCCATAGCTTTTTGGATAGGTTTCTTGCTTTGTTGTTTTGGAGCTTGATCCATTTTCTGTCTGATTGTATCCAAGTCCGGTCTTGTCAAAATGGGATTTTTGACTGCTGATAATGTCATCCAAAACTTTTGAGCTATTCTGCATATTTTTCTTTTGAATATCCTTTCTTAATGTTACAATCTCTGCTTTCAAGTTTCTGATGATCTTGTCCTTTTCTTCTAGTTGTTCTTTGAGTGCTTCTTCAATTCTTTTATCTTCTTCTATTTGAACTTTCAATTTTGTGATCATTTGTTCTAGTTCTTGAGTGTCTTCTTTCTTGTCTAGGTCTTCTTGTAGTTTCTTGTTCTTCTTCTTTTCTCTTCTGATAACTTCTATGGCACACTTTAATTCTTCTCGAAAGTCAACTTCTGCTTCTTCGACTTCTTCTTCGAAGTCTTCTTTGTTAGAGTCTTTTACTACCATGAATAGAACTCTTCATGTCTCACTGTCACTGACTTCATCTTCATCTGATGATGAGATGTTTTATTTGGTGCATGGGCTTTTCTTGAAAACTTTCTTTGTAGTTCTTTTGCCTTTATATGTTTGTTTTCCTTTTGCGTAAACTTCATCATTTCTCCTTTTCTTATGAAGACATTTGTTAGCAAAATGACCAATACCATCACAATTAAAACAAATTAAAGGAAGATTACCTCTATACCTATCGTCGGTTCCCTTGTTTAGTCTTTTGACGAAGTTGGCCACTTCTTCATCATCTTTCGAGAGGTCATTGTTGCTGCTATATTCTTCTTGTTGCTCTTTCTTTTGCTTTGATCTTTTGGATGCTTTGAAGGTTGCTTCTTTTACATCTGGATTTTCCTGTTCAGTTCTCATTTCATATGTTGCAAAGATTCCATGCAGTTTATCCATGCTTATTGAGTTTAGATCTGATCTTTCTTCTAGTGTTGATATCTTAGGGTTAAATCTCATAGGAAGAGATCTTAGTACCTTTTGAACAATTATATATTCTTCGATTTCTTCTCCCAATCCTATGATTGCATTCACTATTTCATCGACTCGTAAGAAGTAGGCTGTAATATTCTCATCTTTCTTCATTTTTAGTTGTTCGAACTGACCCTTATAAGTTTGAATCTTTGTTTCTTTGACTTTTGTATCTCCTTCATAAATATTTTGAAGCTTGTCCCAAATCTATTTAGCGGATTTACAATGTGCAACTTTGGTGAATACCATTTCACTGAGACCATTCAGAAGTGCATTTGTGGATTTGAAATTATTCTGACTGAGTTTCACTGTTTTGTCATTTTTTGGTGGAACTGTTGGTGTTGTGTATCCATCTACAATTGATTGCCAAATTTCAAATCTCTGTGCCTGTATATATGTCTTCATCCCTATGCTCCAAAAAACATACTTTTGTCCATCAAACTGTGGTATTCCATCTTTATACAAGTTGTTTCTCTCCATGATCTACCTTTCAGTGGTTAAACTGATTTATGAAGGAACCTGCTTTGATACCAATTGTTGGATTACTGAGAGGGGGGGGTGAATCAGTAATAGAGAAATTTAATCATTTTTAACCAAATAATCCAAGTGTTATGTCAATGTAGAATTATCATCCAATAATGAGCAATGAACAAATGAACAATCATACACATACACATTACACCAGTGTTTTATGTGGAAACCCAAAGTGGGAGAAAACCACAAAATGTTTTTTCTTATATTTCTTGAAGAATTACATTCATTGGAAGCACCAAATTCCTTTGTTTTCTAGTTGCAACTGGAAGGAGGCTCCAACCCCCTAGTTTATCAGGCTACAACCTGAGGGAAGCTCCAACTCTCCAATTATCTAGCTACAACCAGAAGGAGACTACAACCTCCTATATTCTCTGGCTACAACCACCTGTCCTTGCCTTGTCCAACCGCCCTGAAGTAGAAGTGGAATGATGGAACCAGTGTCACACTATCACTGCGAGATATACCGCTATAAACATGTACCAATAAATCTGAACCATGCATCAACCATGCATCAACCTGTACCTCAACCTATACCATAAACAAGTGCATCAACCATGCACCAACCTATACCAAACAACCTGTAATCAATTTGTACCATAAACAAGTGCATTCAACCATGTACCAAGTATGTACCAATCATGTGTCAACTACTCATCAACTATGACTCATTAATATGTACCAACATCATCAAATATACACCTCATGTATGTGCCAACTCATCGACTACTTGTCTCAACCATGTACTCAACATGTACCTCAACCAAAATCCCTCATCAATTTCATCAGTCAAATCTGATTTGTAGCTCTGTAATAGACCTGGTGTATATGATCACATTCCTGCAAACCTTCCTTAACTTTAACAACAAGAGACTAGCATTTTCATCAAACTTTTATTTAGTCTCACATGCCTAGTTTTGGATTAGTCAACAACCCTAAATTGAAGTAATAATAAATTTGTACATGTAATGAATGAATATCTGAAACTGATACACAATGTTCTTCAGTGTGTTTTATGCAATTCCTCCAGGTGTCACTACTTGTAACCTCTCAGAAAAGGAGTTATAGCAAAATGGGCATACCTTGCTGAATTATGGATTATTCTAGAGAGAGACCTTGTAGAGCGTGCCTCGCACGGAATATTTGTTGAATCGATCTGAAACTGTTACACATAATACTACAGACTGTAATATAACCAAAACATTTTTCCTTACTAAATTTAGATCTGTTATGAAGAAGTTATGACCTTTTTAGCCGAAACACATTTTTTTGACTAGTTTCAGGACTAGCCACAAACCCTATTTTCCACGGAGTGTAACTCCAAAAATACAATGACCCACAAGATGATTTTTTTACCACAAATACTTGGATATTTTTCCTCAATGGCATAGCAATTTAACGGTCTGAATAATTCTAGTAAAATTTTTATTGCAAACATGGTGAGATGACCTGTAAATAACATACCTTAGAAAGCATCATCAAAAGAATTTATCCTTCCTTGAATTCCGACCTTCTTTTCTTCACCTTCCCTCATAAATTCAGATTAGATATCCTTTGGTTACCTCAGACACCTATAGGTATTCAATATGCTCAAGAACTATCCATATAGGATAGTTTCCCTAACAAATTCACTATCCTTCATCTCATTATTCCACAATTAGGCATGGGTTCTCTTACTCCACAAAGCGTCTTCCCGTGAGAGATTTCATCATAAGGGCACCACTTTGGAGTTCATCCATATTTACTTCTTATCAACCATAACAAGAAAATAATGAGTCATCTTTACATAAAACAATATTGGTTCCATTACCCAAACCTTTGTGCTGCGGGGCTTTCTTCAAGGGTTGACATCAATGACAACCAACCTTAATCAACACAAGCAACCTGTCGTAGCCATTGTATTGCCACATATATCAGAAGGGGTACGGGTGAAATCAGACTTGCTAGGTTATATTGAGAAGATACAATACTAAGACCATGATGTAACGGACAAAGACAAGTTCCTGGAATTTGCGAAGAAAGTCTACCTATAAACAGTGGGCCTAGATCCGTTTGGGGAACCAGTTCATTAACCACTCCAGTGGGCTACGGGGCTAGCAAAAATATGCATTTTAGGTCTATTGGAACTACCACACTTTGGCAGAGGACAATATGCCAACATTTGCGTCAAACAGTTGATGGTAGTAACACATGGCAGAGACATATGGTTGGAAAAGTGCATCTCAATAGACGTAGAGATGATCGTGCACATTACAGGGCTGCCATCATGGGGCACGGATCCTGCACAATTTATCGATGACAAAACAAAGGAGAAATAACTCACGGAGGAGATGAAAAAGAAATACGACACTGAAAGGGGGATGTGCAGAATCATCATTAAACGAATCAGTGACGCCGTAACAAAAATGGGTGCAAAAATCATGGCCTGCAAGATGCTAAGAAAATGTCGCAAGGAGGAAGTCCTGACTGTGGTTGTCGTAGTTGCAACACAGTGTGTCGAGGGTACCACAGTCAGTTGGGCCCCTTATATTTTGAACCTGTTTCTGGATGACTGCAAGGATGCGTAGGATCTGGGAACAAAATTTCATTATTCATGGCTACTCATGATGATAGCCATCATGGGATGGAAGGAGTCAGAGTATACATTTTTCTCCACCAGACCTAAACCCAATCATGGAGCGAGATATTTATCACTTGGCACAGCGTCAGACGCCAAACACAGGAAGATGAATGCAGCGGTATTCAAAGGATACCTTCATGACCTACGGGAGACCATCGCCAACCTTTGGAGAATAACACCGCATGTTGTCGCATACTATCAGGACATATCTAACTTCAAGGCCACTCGACATGCGATGTGGATTCAGGCGTGGAAGGATCCCAATAAGAAATGGCTCCAACTATGCTATTGCCTCACAGAGGGAGACATAGAAATGGATATCAAGGATTGGGAAGATGATTGGAGGATTCCAGTCCTCACTCAAGACGTACCTGCAAGGATAGAGGAAGAAGATGCAAGACATAAACATACAAATGCTAAAGAGGCAGGGCAGGGAGAGACGTAGCCTCAAGACGTCCCAGTGCCAACGAAACCAAGGACGGGCTAGACCAAAACAAAGTAGACAAAATAAGGGACATCGAAGACAGGAACCCAGAAGGGTAAGAAGAATAACACGCAGCCACCCCAAGTACAACATAAACAGGCCGAGATAACGCAGGGGACTACACCAAGTTCTAATATACAGGAGCCAGGCTCGACTAAGAGACCAACTACTTAGATGGGGGGTGCGTGCAAGAATATGAAGGTGCATAGAACACCTCTAGAGTACACAATTATCAAGGATGATGTAGACATGATAGCCCAAATGGTTCAGGATTGTACATCCGAGGATTTTGAGAATGTTTTGCACCACAGGGATAGAATTCAAGAGGATCTGGAAGACATACGACAATTCCTCGAGTAGATCGGGGAAGCGCAGGCAACAAACAGTAGCAAAGAAACAGGGTTGTCAACATCACAGACAAGAGAAGAACCTAAAGAAAGTGAGAGGGATACAGTCCACACAATACCACAACCAAGTGATACATTCCACATTACACCAAGCATGTTGCACATGGACGAGATTGTGGGGCAGACACCCTTGAAGGACTTATCTTAACTCCAATTGGTATTGTCACGGATATCATCCAAGGCTCTACACAAACTACATGTTAGTGTTACCCAAGAGGTACAGTCTCGTGCACGCACAGACACAACCGAATTATAGCGGGAAAAGGACAAACGGGATGCATTGGAATTGATATATGAGTAGGCCAAGCTTGAGACCCAAGAGGAGAGGGAATGCATGAACGGATTGGAACAAAAAGTGGCCAGAACTTATGAAAATGTTTCAAAGACTGCACAGAGGGCCTAACTCACAGCAACCGAGAAAATTGATCAGATTGCGCAAGAAATCAATCAATATCAGTAGGTGATCGAGAATCTCCATGAGAATCTCACACCTACCACTCCACCATAGGTAAGGGAGAAAAGGAAGCAGGAGGAAACAAAGAAGCTACAGGAGATAGAGCGACAGGTCAACACAACAGTCGACTTGTTCGACAAAGCAACACATCTCTAGACGAAGCTGGAAGAGGATCAACAGGTCCAACAGTGGGACACAAAAGAAGAAAGGATAAGCGTATCTATCCAGGACCTCAAGTAGAGGAAGAGGAAAATGTCCATCATGGAGCACTTCAAAGTGGCGCAGGATATGAAGAAACTTCAGGCAGAACTCACCACTACGTAGACGTAGAAAACCAAGTGTCAGGCTCAAATGGAACCGCTTCAAGAGCGAGTAGAAGAAGTCATTGCATGGGCAGAGGAAGCCAAGACATATATGGCACAGACCCAGGCAGAGTGTGCAGGGTTGATCAGTGACGATACTACGACGTAGACAGTAGACACACTCAAGAAGAAGGTCGTGCAGGCTCAAACGCAAGCAACGAAGCTTAGGGAAAATTTCCAAGCGATCACCAGGGAGATCGACGAGGCACACAAAGGTTAGGTGGCTCGGGACGAGCCACATGTCAATTTTGGGGGCCTGTTGGAAGCAGGCCAAAGTGGAAAGAAATGTTATTTTGGGAAATAAAGCATGCACGAGGGAAGCGACAACTGGAAATAAGAGTAGCACGTGCACATGCATGGAAAACCTAACGACGTTAGGGTTAGGGTTTTTGCAATACATTGTAATGGTTGGTGAGCCCAAAATGTATAAATATAGATGCCTAGGTCTCATAGAGAGGGGGGGAAGAGGTTGATGAGATGTAATATATTGATATACGACCTAATTTGGTAAGTTGTTGAGAAGGAGAGGAATAAGGAGGGTAGATATTGAGGGTTAGATCGCAGGTTGATGAGCCTGGTGTGATCTAGTCTGCCTCATAATAGATCTAGACCCGACTGAGAAGAGTTATAAAGAACGCGGTGCTGTAATTTTGGAACAACTATAATAAAAGAGAGAAGAGCCAGATCTTTGTGGACATAGCCCAAGGGGGGGTGAACCACGGTAAAACCTGTGTTATGGGATTGAATGCATGTGTTTCTTTACTAAACAAATGAGTTGATTATATTGCATACATGATCATGAGTGACAGTTTATTGCAGTAATAAGTTAAGTAGAACCCTCAAAACACATCTCCCAAATCCCCACTCAATCCTGGGATGCAAACACATGAGTATTGTAGTCACCCATTAAGACTATCTCGGGTTAAATTGTGTAGTGCACTCCATGTTCTACGTTGCCTTCTAGTTTACTAGGAGGGTTGATAGTTTTAGAGGCATTGTTGGAACCACAGACTGACATGAACCTTGGGTCACTCAAGATAAAGATATAAACTCAGAGAAGAATAGATAACCAACAATGCGGGAGGGACCTTTACTTTGATCAAGCTCTTTCGACGATGCCATTATCAGATGTGATCGGAGATATGGAAGAACTTCATTGGATCAAAGTTGACCAACAACTTTGTGCCAACATCGTATCTAACCAGTAACTGAAAATGGTTTAATAAAACCATTTCCAGGTCATTAAAGTAAGAATACTTCGAGCTATTGAGCTCAATATACCATTTCGTAGCACCCCCTATGAGAGTGCGTTGAAATAAACACAACTGAACAGATTCATCCTTCAACGAGTTGGAGGAGCACCATAAGTGAAATGTTATAACATGATTAGCTGGATCTTCTCCATATTTGCCTTCAAATTTTTGTATGTCCGAGGGAAACTTAGTTGGAATAGGAGGCCAATGTGGATCATGAAAGATCAGATCGTTCAACAACCTTGACAAATCTGGAAAATGAATATTTTCTAGGAAAGGTAAACTAGGTTGCGGTGGATTCAAAGGAAAAGAGGAGCCTTGATTTTGACTGGCACTAGGTTGCCATGAAAAGTTTGCTTGTTGGACAAGGTTTCGGTAAAAACCATGGTGTCCTTGGCCAATATAAGGAGTTTGTGCATTATTCTGCATCATCGACGGATTCACATTATTCAATGACATACCTTGGGTAGGGATTGCTCCCTGCATGGTATTCCAAGGACCTAGGTTGGGGATGCCCCTAGCCAATCCTCTTCGAATAGGTATTGAACCCTACCTAGGGTTCCATTGAGCATGGGAGGGGTTTCCCCCTATCGACATCCCTTGCGAAGGAAAAGAGCACTGCCAAGGATTTCCAAGACCTTGAGAGGAGAAAGCTCATATCATCACTCCCTATGAAGGAATGAAGCCTTTCATAGGGTTGGGTTGATTAAAGAAGGGATTACTCCCTAATGAAAACGTGGACAATGAGAAAGATTCATTTCTGAAAGAACCAAACAAAGAGAAAGGCATAGACCCAACCAGAGTCATATAGGACCGAGGCGCATGAATCCCTCCACTAAACAAACTCGAGCCAGTATTAATCCCAGATGGTTACTGGAAAGCACCTCCAAGCGAAGGGGACGAAGGACAGATATGATCCCCATCGTAAGGGATAGAATTAAACAAAGCAGTGGTCCCTTTGAAGGATCCTTGCAAGGGAGCATTAGAACTCCCTACCCCAGACCAATAGTTTGTAGAGTAGAGTAAGTGAAAGTCGAGCTTGAGTCAAAATCCAACATCCTGTATGAGAAAGGAGCGTCATACATGTTCTGTATCGAAGGAATAATGGTTGTAGTCATTGTGGGGACTATGCCACTGCCAGAAGTTGTAGGTGTCTGGTTAGCAGTAGTCCTTGTAGGTGAGGGTGGGGGAGGAAGCACGACACCCACTTCAGCCGTGACCGGGATGGGATTATGATGATGCCTAGAAGAGGTAGAATTAGTTTCTTCCATCACCAATCTCCTAATAATACGATGATCAGGAGTAGTCACCTCATGGGGGACTAACTGAATAATGAGTGGCACTAATAAATCATTGATCGGAGGGTTTGCAGGCCTGAAGCCTTCAAATTCGAGGTCAGAAATGGTAGAATCCTCTGGTGCAAGTGTATCTTCTCTAGGAGCAGGATTGGGCATAACTTCCTATGGCCCGGTCACTTCAAAAGAACCTTATTGGTCTAGCCTTTGCCTCAACGATGGAGGAGGTGGCTCCAAAGTAACCGGAGGTAGGCCCTGAAGCCTACGCAAATGATGGAGTTGTTGATCTTCCACCATGTGAAATGATCAAATGACACTCTAAGGTTGAGCTAGTGTGAAAAATGGAGCACACACTAAAAATTCCCTAAATTCAAATCAAGAAATCAATAGACTGGCAGTAAGAACAATTACACCAATCAACACTAAAGAAACTTATCGGTGCAAGTGTAACTCGAACACAGAAACACCCTTTGGGTATACTTTGAAAAGTGTGATCCAACGCCTACCCTAGGTACTGCGGTATACCCCCGCAGTCACATGTGTAATTCCCTACAAAAATGCAACTAGGTTTCCATCTCGTAGTCAGTTACCAGGTGGGTACAGTCGACATTCGGGCTAATCGTAATGAGAAGAATAGAGGTCTAAAGCCTTTCAAGGGTACAAAAGGAAAATGGTCCGTAAGAAAAATGAGGATATCGAATGGATTCAAGGTCCACGAAGCTCCGTAGTCAAATACGATCAACAAATATCTCAATAATGACCCTCAATATACGATCCCCACTATGCTTGGTCCGACTTTGGAGGGGTTATCTCCTCTACCTTTCCTCACGCGACCTCGTGTTTAGCCCCTGTGTTAGAGTGGGATCCCGAATAACTCTTACGAAACTAGACTTTTACACTCCCTATCACAGACTCTTAAGTTTATTTAAGTGGCCTTGAATATTTTCCTCTCCACACCTATTTCAAGACCCTAATGCCTAGACTACTTGGTGTACCTTATAAATAGAAAAGTCTAGTTGATTTTAACATTAATTGTTGATTTTAAATGGATTTATTAGTCAATGGGTATGGAAGTGAAATTCATGGTGTTCTTGAGAGATGAAAGAGAAGAGTTAATAAGATTTTAGAACATTGTGCATAAAGAAAACTACATTCTACAACTAAAAAAATGGCTTTTTGACTTTGAAGGTGCAAACTTTTCAAAATATAGACCAAGATCCTAAAATGCTTTTTCATTTCAAAATGCAATGCAAACTGCTAAAAATTTCAAGGAAGAATCCTAAAAGGAAATTTGGAATCAGAACTCTTTTCTTTTATAGAAACAACCTAAGCTACTAACACCAAACAAACATGCATAATAAAATGCAAATGCAGTTAATGAACTACAACAATTTTTTTTGTTTTTATATGCTTAGAAATGAAAATAACAAGCAATGATATTTTTTATTTTTCAAAGCATAATCAAGGGAAAAGGATGAAAAAACAAATACTGACACAGAACCTAAACCACTGCCTAAAAGTAGGGATTCACTGGAATCCACAGGAGTATCTAAATCTCACAAGTGCACCCTTAACCTTGACAACAAACAAAAAGAGATAATCCCCCTAATTCGGGTCTAGTGACTCTGCAGAGCCTTGACACCCTAAAAGACATAAAATATTTTATTCTTCCCCAAACCAAACACAACCTTATGATAATTAAGGGAAGATAAATAAGATATAAACGTGTACCTTAAGTCCTTACAATTGATGTTGATCCCTTTTGATTGTTGTCTGTTCCAAGACTATAGGCCTCCTCCCAAACCTGGCCTGAAATAATTCTACAGAACAATCTAGGACAACATATGCTTAATTATCAAGATTATCTAAAGAGTTAGTAATTCATGAAAACATTCATAAACGCAAACACATAGACATAAAGATCTGGGACTAGAACTTTTCTCTTTTATTAATAACAAAATTAGAGGTGCCAACCTGAACTTTGTTGGCGTCTCTCCACGAACCTCTCTTGGGTTCCTCAAATTTGTCTCCAAGTGCACTATTCCCAATACAATATTCACCACCAACATGCCAACATAAGGGGAGAATGATGGATGGTATAAGGAAGATGGATGGAAGGGAATGTTGAGAATGAAACTCATAGCAAAATGCAGAAGGCTTGGGAAACAAGGGAGAAAATTTTGCAGAGTTCTCTTGCCTCTAGTTTGATATATCCAAATGACCCCCCTAGGGCCCTTTTTATATGAGAAAATGATGGTTAATTTGTTTTCAGAAGGGCTATAGGAGGTAATATGGTTGAAAAACCTAATATAGCTAGTAAACTCCACCGGAAAGCATGAATTTTATATTTTTTGTCACTTTTTAGAGTACACGTGTTCTTTTAGTAGTGCAACAAGCATATGTATGCGGGATTTCAGGTATGCAACTAGCGTATGTACGTGCTTTGCATATGCAATAGGGCGTGTATGTCAAGAAAAAGGTTGTTTTTTGAGAAGAACTCCATCAAAATGGGTTGGTAGATGTATGAATGAGTAGGCCAACATCAAGGATACATAAAAGTGGAATTTTGAGTTATAACAATTTACCTTTAAAATAATTTTGTTTACAAAAATATTCATAAAAGCAACTCTAAAAATTA
>SNQJ01S0139658.1:13778-25297 GCA_010110895.2 Picea sitchensis | reverse complement strand
ATCAAGTTTTAATAATGGTTTCTTAAAAGAGGCTTTATGGCTAGAATGATGAGGATGATGAGAATGCTTAGAGGAAGAAGAACTAGAACTTGATGGTGAAGATGGAGACTCAGGAGGGTCTCCTCCAACCCCTTGATTTATCGAAGCATCATCATCAGCTTGTGCTTTCTTTTTCTTCCCTTTCTTCTTCATCCTCCTCTTGTAGTCCCCATACATTCGTTCGACCATTTCTGACATGCGATAAAATACCATATGGAAGTTTTTCTCCTGTTCATCATGCTTGTCCACTTCTTCCATTTTCTTCCTTTGGGATGCACGACCAACCTCAGGATTGAAAGTATTAATATTTCCTTCACCCTTCTTATGCTTGGCCCTAGTAAGCATTCACACTCAACAATTCACGTCAAAGATGACTTCTCTGATACCAACATGATCCAAGATATTTTCATCGAAGTGACTTATAAAGAATTGCATTAAATGAGCATAAATAAAAGTGCACCATTAAAGAAGGAAAAGCTCAATAATGAAGAGACATAAGCATCAAATCTGAACACAAAAAATTGATAATGGAGTTCGTCCCTGGTGGACTATGTCTCCGGGTCCTGCTCTCAAATGGGTAGGCCTTTTTATTAACTCAGCAAAAGAATTTGGCAAAATACATAAGTATACCTCATTCTGGAATCAAGCTACAGAATCTTTGCTCAGATAAGAAAACAAACATCACCATTGAATTTGTGGCATCGAATTACCCAAAAATGTCTGTCTCCACACCTCAATCCGACTCTGGCACTCCCAGGCCCAAGAGAAACTCTGTCTCGTTTTCCATGCCCTGCAACCTGCAATTAATTCCAAAAATTACCTCGTAAAACATCCTCGGACGTACCGTCACACACCTCCCCCCTACACTAGGTGGATTTTCAATTTTTAAATAATATTTCGGGCGTTGTAACTAATGGAGGTCGTTTGGCCTAGTGGTTGGCGGAGCATTTGTTAAGGCGTATATAGTGGGGGAGGTCTCGGGGTCGAGCCCGCGGGCCTCCCCTTTTGGGTGTTGGTTATAACATATATACATATATTTAAACGGTGGTTCCACCAACTTTAGCAGTGATTTATATATGACCGTTGAGCACCATATTTGGTGGGGTTCCACCATATTTGGCGGTCCTGCCAATCTTTTTATTTTTTGAATTTCATTCTCGGGCCCTCATTGGGCATTTTCCCACTGCCATGTGGAAGCCCATGACTGAGCCACGTGGAAGCCAACCATTGGGCCATGCCAACCAAATGTAAAATCACCTGACACATCAACGTATGGTATGCCACCTCAGCTGCCACATCAGCTTGCCACGTGGTTGTACAGACTACCACGTGGCACAGTTTTACTGGTCCATGAAATGACCCAAAAATGCCAAATATGAGTGACACGTGGCAGCCTCTGGTGCTTCCACATCACCATGTTGACATCAGCATGATGTGTCACCTCCTACGTGTGCCACGTATGTTGTACAGATGATGAAATCATTTGTACTGATGTTGACATCAACAGTATGGATGTTGACTCATCCCCTACTGATTGGGCTAGGTTGACCAAACTTTGACCGCAAATATATTTCGATCTGTAACTTTGTTTGATGCATCGTTTGCACCGTTGGAAATCTTGCGATGCACTATTCATGATAATTCCATTTTCACTGAGTTTTGGGGACTTTGAATTTTTTACCTTTCTCTATCTGCTGAGGCCATTCTGAGCTTCTTGAGTTGCTTCTGCGATTTTTGAGTTGTCCTTATTCTCTAGATCCTTTTTGGATCAAAGTGACACATGAAACCCTAGTCACTTGGCTCCTTCCTCTTTTCATGGCTTCCCCTATGTCCTTCAATTGGTTTCCCCTATGTCCTTCAATTGGCCCTTATGATCATGGATTAGGGTGATGGAAGCCATTTTTGGTCCTTTATCTCTTTTCTAAGGCTCTCATCTTTCGTTCTTTGGTCACTTCCCAACATAGAATCTTTCACAAAGTATCATTGTCCTATTTTGTGAAGAAAGCAACTGCTACTCCAAAGGTGAAATTGTCACCAAATTTGTCGTGTTTTAAATCCCTAGCACTCACTAACCATGCCCTCATGGATAAATTCACTAGATTATGGCCCTCTCCAAGGGTTATGGATCAATGAGTGAAAACGAATTTGATGGCTCTCATCAAAAGTAACTCTCATTCTTTTTTTGTGGTAGGGGTTACTACACATTCCTATTTGAACTCAATAAGATATAGATCTTATTTTTAGTAATGGCACATACTTTATAGGCTCGAGAGGAAAGTACTTGAGTCACTATACTCTGGAATTTGATCCTAAGGTAGATGTTCCATCAATGGTTCATGTGTGGGTTCGTCTCATTCACTTGCCTCTTCATTTTTGGATCATGATGAATCCTTGGAGGCAACTAACAAGACCTTGGGGAAATATATTGATAAATCCAAGCTAGGATCCTGGAGAAGGGGCTTCCTGAAGCCATCAACCTCACTCTAGATAGCTAGACACCATAACATTTTACCCAATTCTACCATGTATCCTATTTTATTAAGAATACTAATGAACGGATGTCAAAATATGTTTTTTCTAATTGGCCACAACATTTCAGAAATATTGTTTTATTGTAAAGAAGGTGGGTGTGTCAACTAATGGTAAATAATGCAACAATTTTTTTAAAAAACTAAGACATTTTCAATGAAAAAATATGAGTTAACTAGCCAATTTTGTTAATCTAATCAGGTTCAATATGAATTAGCCAGTTAAAAATTTTAACCCAAGCATAATAATGGTGGTTTAAACATAGGTTAATTATCTTGATATTCCAACTTTCATTAAATAAGCATTGTATTGCAACACTCTTCTAAGAGTGGAGTCTACAATGAAATTTAGTTTCATGTATACATGATTATGATGAAGGTGGAATAGTTATGATAATGAAGGAATAATATATATGTGGAGGAATGAGATCGATTTGATCAAGATCATCCAAACATGCCTGATCATTAATCCGATTGGTAAATTAAAATTTTTAATTTACATTGTGAACTTTTCTACACATGTTTATTTTGGAATGTTGTAAAATTTTGCAGTGTCATGGAATCTCACACCAACCATTCCTCCCATTCTTACTAGTACTATATACTAAAACCCTCCCTCACGGAATCCATGTGTTGATGCTAATCCCATAAAATACAAAAACACACATTGATATTGAGTTTGTCCATCATAAAAATTACATTGAAAATACACCATGATAAGCACCCAATTAAATTTGACAATTGAACCATGTCATCACTTTTGTATTCATTAACAGATAAAAATGTCCCTTTGTTAGCAATAGGGGTTCATCTCGCAGAGAAGTCCCAATTAGAATTCACCTCATTTAGAATAGGGAACACATTTGGATTCTATCCCAATGCCCATTACTAGTTTTATTGTTTTATTGGTTGCAACCCATTACACCATTTAGGGTTTTGATTTATAATACTAAAAATAAAAATGCATCTATGCTACAATGTAGCATAAACTAATCCGAAGAAAGCAGTAACTAAAGGGAATTGGACATGAAAAAGGGAAACAATGCACGTGAAATGGAGAAACGTATACCAATCATAATCAATGCCAAAACACCAAGTGGCATATCCTACTGGAAATCAAGAATAGTCTACAATCATTGAATGGACACTAAACGAACCTTCTCCACACAAAAATATAGCTTCAATGACAAGGAGAAGAACCTATTTAATGAAAAATAATTTAGACATAAACCAAACTAGCATAGAAAATGAATATAGTTTACAAATTTCAAAGGGTTACATATAATTGTTACCATAAAATAAGTGAACAACAACCAAACATCGGAAGAATATTCCCATGAATATAGGGGTACAACCCATAAAAACCAAGAGAAGATAAGAGAGATGGAATACTTCAAACTGATTGCTGCATCTTAGCATTAAAAACCTGGCTAACTCTTACCTCTTATTCATACAAAAAGTACAATTACAATGTGTAGGGAAAACGCCTCTTTTCTTTAGGCACCAACTCCTAATGTATGAAATAGGTTGGCGGATTTTGGCCTCCTAACTCTCTCTCTTCACCTTTCGTGTACCTTTCTTGGCCTTTCCCATTCCTTTGTTGATCTTTTTCATTTATTTTGAAATTTATCATTTTCTGAATGCAATTTTTAACTAAATTAAACATTACATGATCTTTTATCCCTTTTCAGGTTTTATTCTCAAAATATGTCCTTTCCCCATATACTAGTTTTCAATGGAAATTTGGGGATTGTATTATTACAATCAATAACCCACAAAGTGATATAAAAAAAAATATATCTATTTTAAATTATGATGGGTCCACACAGAATTTTAATCAAAACGATTAAATCGAACCATCGAATTATAAACCCAAATCAAATAATCAAAGTGAAAAATAAAATCATTCGAATTGCTAACTAGAGCCACACCCAAATTGATCAAATTTGAGCCACTTGAATGGTCATTATCAGACTCGCTCATGTTAATTGCTGGTAATGTATGGTATCACTTGATAAAATAATTCCCCTTTGATTTCGTAGTGCATGTTGGATAGATGTTATTGAGTAAGTAACCCGGTAGGACTTAGTTGGAAAAAGAACATTTTAGATCCCTTGTATCATCTTCACTTGTATTTTATTCCTCTCCATCTATATGCAATCTTATAACATGTATCTATTATATGCAAATGAAAAAACAACATGTATATGCAAAAATATGCAACTATACTAGCATGATATGCATGAAGCAACATACAAATGTAATGCAAAGTGAAAATGACCTAACCTACCTACTCTAGTCTAAGTTAGTTGAAATACTAGGTATAATCATACAGTAAAACCATCCTAGAATTATATCATAACATCTACCTCTGTGCTTCATCATAAACCAAAACAAGTATAAATTGAGCACAAAAATAACATGAGTTATAGTAGGCATTATATCATAACTAATCATAAAATCCAACTCATGAAGGTGGGAGGGAGGGACAAAATCATGCGAAGAGGTATCACCACAACCTTTCCCTATCCATCCTAGTACAAGACCGAAAGAATCATGGAAAGGTGGATCCTCTTCCTCAGCCAAAAATCCAATGCTTGAAGACCGAGAAGAAATGACAAGGAACCTAAGGAAAAATCTAAGGTTTCCCATGGAAGAAGAAAGAGCTAAGTAGGCGATCAAACTGGGCCTATATAAAAAACAATTCTCCCAACCTGAGGTTTGAAGATAAAAACACTTAGAGAAAACCATATGTTGAAAATAAATATATCCTGCATGCAAGTGACTATCATGAGGAGAACCCCCAACAATATCTATAGCATAATAACAAGGTGAAATAAGAGGGGGTTGAAAACTCTAGTCACAAAAATCCTTCTCTAGGAAAATCATGTCCTTACCCTCATCAAAATTAGAGTACAACGGTGATTGGAAATCTTCTTCATAGAAAAAATCCAAATGCTCAAATTAATATGTATCAAACAATGTAGGTTAGGATCGTAAATCATCATGGGATCGTTGCAATAATTCATCCCTAGGTGATTGGAACAAATCAATAATCATGTCATCTTCATGATACCAAACATATAAATCATTAGAAATCGCATATGTTTGTTCCAATGGAAACAATCGAAAATTACCTTCAATATCATAAATGGGATCTCCATTGAAACCATAACGAGTCACATCCCATTTACATCTCCCAACATGTATAAACTCATCAATATCACTGATTAGATCATGATTTGCATTATAGCATGAAGGGACTAGAGTATCCAAGGGTTCCTCTAGCACTTCTTCACTTTCCAAATCATAGAATAGAGCATAATCAAAAACTTGGAAAGGAGTATATCTTACCATGTTTTCTTCTTCATGTGCAAGAGGAATGGAAGCTTGGATGACTTCATCAAATAAAGGAGAAAATGTTGGTGCTTCGTCTTCATAAGGAGCCTCTTTGTGGGTTAAGTATTTGACATGGTGTGTTTCATAAATATGTTCTTCTTCAGTATATTCAAAAGGAAACTCATGTTCTACTTCATTCATTTGGTTATCATCCTCATGATCCAGCCCTTCAGGATCTCGTTCTTCAATCAATTCTTCATTGTTTTCAATAGAATCATGATGTAATAATCGATCCTCTTCAAGGGACTGGTAGCCCTCTTCATGAATATTTTCTTAAACTTCTTATTTTTCAAT
The DNA here is from genome assembly GCA_010110895.2 of Picea sitchensis. Lineage (NCBI taxonomy): Eukaryota > Viridiplantae > Streptophyta > Pinopsida > Pinales > Pinaceae > Picea > Picea sitchensis. The sequence continues at coordinate 19,037 of SNQJ01S0139658.1, read as the reverse complement.
GGATTCTTCATCTTCCTCAAGAGGGATAGAACATAACCCTTCCCTTTGGAGGGCCACCATGAGATCGTGGAAAGTGTCTTCATATATTTGTGTTATTGGGGCCCACCTTTTGAGGAATTTTTTAATGAAGATTTCAAGAGAAAATATACTCTTTGAATGGAGAGTATGCTCAACCCGGTCCTTTTGTTTTGTTTCCAAAGATAGAAAAATAAATATTATTATCACATCCTGACGTGTTACATATATCTCTGAAGCATACTTCAATAAATTCACAACAAGATAATTATCCAAGGATGGGTCTCCGTCAAATTTTGGACAATTATTCACCCAACCCCGAGAAAAGTTATTTGGGTATCCCGGAATATCCTGAATATCCAACGAGGGAAACATTCTATGAAGTGACCATCGTGCCATAATCCCATCACTTGAAAATATGAAATATCACATAGTTGAGAGTAGGATGACACCTTAGAATATACCAGTGGAGTCGTCAGATGATCCCTTTAGGATCATCAAAGAAGGTGAGGGAGCTACCCTCAGTGGAGTCTCTAGGTAAACTTGAGAGATAAGGGATTCGAGAGAAATTTTACCAAATGATATTTCAATGAGTAGAATGACTCAATCCTCCTTGGAAACTATGCCAAAATGTATCATGAGATTTGTACTTGTGCAAATCCCAACACAAGTCCCCCAAATCTATGTAACTATGGAAAATCCTAGCATTTTCACCTTAGTAAGAAGTTCCCATGTTTTATTGATGGAGGAGGTCCACCATAGGGGAGGCTTCCCTGGTGACCTCAAGGGATCGTAATAGAAAGTATTGTAGCCAAACCTACCACCCCCTCCCTTGATCACCTAAAGAAAAGTCTAGGTCAAGGAAATCAAAGGAGTATGAAGTCGTTTGAGTACCTTCCCATAACAAGAACACTTTATAGAAAATATATGATTATTTCCAAGTCCAAACATGCAATAAATACTCCATGAAAACACAAAACAACAAAATTTCTATGGATTTTATGAATTTTCAGCAATGAACAATAGTACAACAACAATAAGTAAAGTATAACAACAACAATAATTATCAGTCAGAAATGAAACAATCAACAATGTAAACTTAGCAAAATCCACTAGAGTAATATCCAACTGTTATATGCAATTTATGAACATGTTGAGACACTTTTCCAATAGTGTATGCAACAAATATGAGTGTATGCATATGGTTGAAACAAAATTTTGCAACAACAACAAGTTTACTGGCAAATTAGTGAGCGTTAGTGTTAGCAAAGTTGGTAGAAATCTTGAGAGAATTAAAAGAGAGTGTTTGTTGATCAATTTCACTACAAGAAAGCTGTAAAATAAGTTCCTTTGAGGGATATGGAGTCTTTATAACAAAAAATGCAACAATACTTGAAGATTTAACAAGTAAAAACCAATAGGTAGAGAACTCTAAGTTGCTAGCACATTAGGGCCTTAGGTTTTAAACCTTAAAGAGAAGGATTGCTAGAGTGAAAGAACTTTTGGGCTCTAGCAACCTTTTCTCCCTTATTGATGCTTCAACTAGATTAAAATCAAATGTCTAGGGATAAAATCCTAAAGTGTTAGCAAGGTGATTTCACCAATTTTGAACAAGAATAACCTTGTGGGAGGAGGAAGCACTTATGATCCTCTCTAAGAGTTTCACCAAATAAGACGTCTAGCATGAAAAGGAGAAATTATCGTGAAACATTGATAGCATGAACATAAAATTGAAGAAATTTCACTTACTTAACCAGGATAGCATGAGATAAAACCCTAATTGTACAAATTCCATCCAAAAATCAGCAAAAGCATCCACACATTGATCCTTCAAGAAAGTCACATAAGGTAGAAGAGTTAGATAGCCCAAAGAGGATGAAAATTTGAGAGGTGTTCTCGCAAATGGTGAGTAATGATTGATGACAGAATGAAATTATAGGGTCCTCTATTTATATGAGGCCTTCTTAACCAATTTATACACATAAAATTGTCAACAAGAAATTAGAAGAGGGACGACCCCCTTCATTTTCTTTTACAATATGCAAAAATGAAAATAACATAAAGTAAAACCCTAAAAGCATGACATCGTTCCCTAAAAGGGTGACGTAAGGCTGAAAAATGATATGTAAATCCTCAAAGAAGAGATCGTTGAGCCTCCAAAGTACATGTGTCACACGCTCATGTGCAAAATTGCCATGCCATGTGTCTTCTCCTGTCAAAACACCTCTGACACCACATCATCCATTAAACCGTAGCCTCCAAGATGACATCAAGGGATAAAGGGTGACGTCCTAGGCCTCCAAAGGCCATGTCCAAGTATATAAGGTTGATGTCATGTGTGGTTCATCATTATAAGCCTTCCTGATGAGGCTAGATGTCATCAAAAGTTGCAGTGAGAAGCATCAATAGTCTCCCACATGTGGGGTATGGAATACATCCTATAGGATTTCAAGACCCTATGAAGGTCCAAGTGTTATAGTTTCTTCATGAATAGATTTCTCTGGGAAAGGTCTTGCAAATATAAACAAGTACACCCTCCAAGGGTTCACAAGTCATATGAATCATGCCAAGTAAGCCACATTTAATAAATGAACCACCCAAATAAGTGCATTAAGCCCCCCTTTTCAAATTAAACAAATTCTCAAACACCTTATGAACTTTGCCAAATTTAGGTATGGGATGGGTGTCATGGTGCCCTATTGGGTAGGCCAATCCCCAATTCAAGGAATGTTTCCCAAGAAGACCCTATCTAGATCATGTAATGAGTATGAGGTGGATTGGGGAAAGACTCTTGGGAATGGGGTTCTTGACATATCAAGGGTTCATATTGTCTCATTTATGGGTACCTTTGTGGAGGGTGTGCTACATCCTTGAGTTACCCTTTGTTTGCAATGCAACCTTTTTCCAAGCCCTTTATTTATCTTTTTATTAAGTCTGAACATTGAGTGCTATGTGAAATGGAAATAAAAGACTATCACAATGCCATTTGAAGTTAGAACACATTAGGTGTTATATGTAGTGGAAATAAAATAAAAATACAATGCCACTTGAAGTTAGAATGCACTAGGTGCTATATGTAGTGGAAATAGAAGAACATCTCAAGGCACTCACCCTTCAAGCGGAACACTTTTTCCTTATTTATTTTCATTTAAAAGTTATTTTTTTATTTAGAGAATCATTTCATGGCTATCAGTACTTTAGGGTGAACATTTATGTGTGATGTCAGCTACAACACCTCTTGGCCTTTAACCCATTTCCCATGAAATGAGGTACAAACCCCTCTTAGGGTCAATGAACCCAAAAACCCAAAAGATGAGGAAGTGGAGGGGAAGAAGTGTGGAAAGTGGTAATTATGAGTGGCAATGGTACAATGACCCTTCAAGGAAACCATAGTATCAACCAGTTTCCTAAGGGTAACCAACTTACTAGGATACCATGACAACCACCAAGGTGAAATTAGGAAAAAAATATAATTTCCAAGCAAACATTTCATAATCAAGAAAGGAATCTCTGCAAAATGCTCAAATGCCTCAAATATTAAAGTGATAGTTACCATGATATTGGACTTGTTACCTCATGAAGCAAGAATTATTTTCTTTTGGGGGCCAAACTGGTGTAGTGGATGTTGCTTTATTGTTAGCGATGAGTGGTGATGTAAAAGGAGGGGCTCTTTCTTCTTAATGTGGGCTCTTCTAGTCAATCTGACTCTTGACATTCCATGTCTGCTATTGGAGGGCCTAGAGGCATCATTTCCTTATTTACCCCTAGGCATGGGGGGTAACAAATCCCGAACAAGCTAGCTTTACAGGAGGTGGAATAACATGCATTCATGTACAAAGTTGGGGTATCACTTTCCCAAGAAAAGAAATAATTATGGAACTCGTTTCCCTTTCATATATGGGCTCATGGGATTAAATATGTCCAAGAATTAGTTGTAGAGGGTGAATCCTTGACCACCTTTCATTTTGGAGAAGAAAGGTTTATAAGGAATGATCCACTTAATGCAGTTAGCCACCATTGCCATGTGTGCAAATGAAAATAACCTTACCAAAATGAAGTGTGATAGGAGGAATAAGTGAATAGAAGAGCCACATATCTGGAAAAAGTGCCTTTAAAGAATGGGGAGTAGAATTCAAGAAAGTATAGATAAGAAGAAGGAATAGATATAGAGGGAGAGAACAAAGAGATAAAGAGTAGAAAAGGAGAGACTAGCAAGAGAAGCAACACCAGAAAATGAAATACTGGACAAAGAGGTTGAAGCATTATGTCTTTAGAAAGAAGTTGAGTGAAGGAAAAGAAATGAAGAATTAAGTCTGCCCAGAGAGGAAGAAGCTAGAAAAATGAGGAAGAGGAGGCTAGAAGGAAGAGAGAAGAGGAAGAAAATAAGAGGGAAGAGGAAGCCATTGGTTCTAAAACTATGGACACCAGTACTTCCTATTCTGATGTTGAGTGAGACACCCTAGGTGCATCCGTCATAGGGGGGATTTTCCTTTGGGTGAGGCTAGATTGGGGAAATCCACCCCTTCTAATTCAAACACAGTCACAGTTTTGGATGCTTTCATTTATGATAAAACAAAGGAAAAACTATTTAAGCAGTTTTACAAGAAACTAAGGCTACCAAGAGTTCATGAACTCACAATTACCATTGAGACACCAATGATGGAAAACACAAGAATGCATTTGATCGCCACGACATCTACAAATGTTACTTCTCACAAGATTTAGAATTTAATATATGGAATATTACAAAGGATATTGAAGAGTATAAGCTACAGGTGGAAACGTTGGAGCAGGAAGTGGCACATTATAAAGTAAACATGACCAACTTAGTTGAATTGAAGGCTTGCACCTTCTAACTCCAAGAGGAACTCAACACTATCCAAAAGATAATGTACACTAATCTGAAAGAGTTCCAAGATCATTCCATGCAATTTCTTACTTACCTTGAAAATGTCAATGATAAGAAGGTGATGTTGTATGGAGTGCATCTCAGCATGGATGCAATTAAAAAATGGAAGCGGAAGAAAATGATGCCCTAGAAGACTTTCCTGGGATGACAGAAAAATAAAATTAGCTCAATTGTGCAACTTTGTCAAATTGTAAAGAAACAAGCACAACACTAGATAAAGACATCATTGTCTCTATGAATAATTGCAAATGTCTATATGTTACTACTGAAAAGGTAATTGAAAGATGCCACCTTCCATCACTTGGAGACATGGGTGCACCAAGACCCATGATAAA
>SNQJ01S0139658.1:0-13728 GCA_010110895.2 Picea sitchensis | reverse complement strand
TGATTTAAGTGGTTTTTTGAGGATTTGTTCAACATGGCTTTGGCTAGGAAGAGGCATGAGTTGGCCTGATGCCAGGTAAACCTGTGTGGTGCATTTTCGGGTTATAACACCATGTTTTCTTCTTCATGTGCAAGAGGAATGGAAGCTTGGATGACTTCATCAAATAAAGGAGAAAATGTTGGTGCTTCGTCTTCATAAGGAGCCTCTTCGTGGGTTAAGTATTTGACATGGTGTGTTTCATAAATATGTTCTTCTTCAGTATATTCAAAAGGAAACTCATGTTCTACTTCATGAATTTGGTTATCATCCTCATGATCCATCCCTTCAGGATATCGTTCTTCAATCAATTATTCATTGTTTTCAATAGAATCATGATGTAATTATCGCTCCTCTTCAAGGGATTGGTATCCCTCCTCATGTATATTTTCTTCAACTTCTTGTTTTTCAATGGATTCTTCAGCTTCCTCAAGAGGGATAGAACATAACCCTTCCCTTTGGAGGGCCACCATGAGATCATGGAAAGTGTCTTCATATATTTTTGTTATTGGGGCCCACCTTTTGAGGAATTTTTCAATGAAGATTTCAAGAGAAAATATACTCTTCGAATGGAGAGTATGCTCAACCTAGTCCTTTTGTTTTGTTTCCAAAGATAGAAAAATAAATATTATTATCACATACTGACGTGTTACATATATCTTTGAAGCATACTTCAATAAATTCACAACATGATAAATATCCAAGGATGGGTCTCCATCAAATTTTGGACAATTATTCACCCAACCCCAAGAAAAGCTATTTAGGTATCCTGGAATAGCCTGAATATCCAAGGAGGGAAACATTCTATGAAGTGACCATCGTTTCATAATCCCAACACTTGAAAATATGAAATATCACATAATTGAGAGTAGGATGACACCTTAGAAAATACCAGTGGAGTTGTCGGATGATCCCTTTAGGATCATCAAAGAAGGTGAGGGGGCTACCCTCAGTGGAGTCTCTAGGTAAACTTGAGAGATAAGGGATTTGAGAGAAATTTTACCGAATGATATTTCAATGAGTAGAATGACTCAATCTTCCTTGGAAACGATGTCAAAATGTATCATGAGATTTGTACTTGTGCAAATCCCAACACAAGTCCCCCAAATCTGCGTAACTATGGAAAATCCTAGCATTTTCACCTTAGTAAGAAGTTCCCATGTTTTATTGTTGGAGGAGGTCCACCATAGGGGAGGCTTCCCCGATGACCTCAAGGGATCATAGTATAAAGTATTGTAGCCAAACCTACAGTCCCCTCCCTTGATCACCTAAAGAAAATTCTAGGTCAAGGAAATCAAAGGAGTATGAAGTCGTTTGAGTACCTGCCCAGAACAAGAACACTTTATAGAAAATTATGATTATTTCCAAGTTCAAACATGCAATAAATACTCCTTGAAAACACAAGACAATAAAATTTCTATGGCTTTTATGAATTTTCAACATTGAACAATAGTACAAAAAAAATAAGTAAAGTATAACAACAACAATAATTATCAGTCAAAAATGCAACAATCAACAATGCAAACTTAGAAAACATCCACTAGAGTAATATCCAATTGTTATAGCCAATTTTTTGAACATGTTAAGAAACTTTTCCAAGAGTGTATGCAACAAATATGAGTGTATGCATATGGTTGAAACAAACTTTTGCAACAACAACAAGTTTACTAGAAAATTAGTGAGCATTAGTGTTAGAAAAGTTGGTAGAAATATTGAGAGAATTAAAAGAGAGTGTTTGTTGATCAATTTCACTACAAGAGAGTTGTAAAATCAGTGCCTTTGAGGGATATGGAGTCTTTATAACAAAAAATGCAACAATACTTGAAGATTTAACAAGTAAAAACCAATAGGTAGAGAACTCTAAGTTGTTAGCACATTAGGGCCTTAGGTTTTAAACCTTAAAGAGAAGGATTGCTAGAGTGAAAGCACTTTTGGGCTCTAGCAACCTTTTCTCCCTTATTGATGCTTCAACTAGATTAAAATCAAATGTCTAGGGATAAAATCCTAAAGTGTTAGCAAGGCGATTTCACCAATTTTGAACAAGAATAACCTTGTGGGAGGAGGAAGCACTTATGATCCTCTCTAAGGGTTTCACCAAACAAGACGTCTAGCATGAAAAGGAGAAATTATCGTGAAACATTGATATCGTGAACATAAAATTGCAGAAATTTCACTTACTTCACCAAGATAGCATGAGATAAAACCCTAATTGTACAAATTCCATCCAAAAATCAGCAAAAGCATCCACACATTGATCCTTCAAGAAAGTCACATAAGGTAGAAGAGTTAGATAGCCCAAAGAGGATGAAAATTTGAGAGGTGTTCTCACAAATGGTGAGTAATGATTGATAACAAAATGAAATTATAGGGTCCTCTATTTATATGAGGCCTTATTAACCAATTTATACACATAAAATTTTCAACAAGAAATTAGAAGAGGGACGACCCCCTTCATTTTCTTTTACAATATGAAAAAATGAAAATAACATAAAGTAAAACCCTAAAAGCATGACGTTGTTCCCTAAAAGGGTGACATAAGGCTGAAAAATGATATGTAAATCATCAAAGAAGAGATCGTTGGGCCTCCAAAGTACATGTGTCACACACTCATGTGCAAAATTTCCATGCCATGTGTCTTCTCCTGTCAAAACACCTCTGACACCACATCATCCATTAAACCTTAGCCTCCAAGATGACATCAAGGGATAAAGGGTGACGTCCTAGGCCTCCAAAGGCCATGTCCAAGTATATAAGGGTGATGTCATGTGTGGTTCATCATTCTAATCCTTCCTGATGAGGCTAGATGTCCTCAAAAGTTGCAGTGAGTAGCATCAATAGTCTCCCACATGTGGGGTATGGAATACATCCTATAGGATTTCAAGCCCCTATGAAGGTCCAAGTGGCATAGTTTCTTCATGAAAATATTTCTCTGGGAAAGGTCTTGCAAATATAAACAAGTACACCCTCCAAGGGTTCACACGTCATTTGAATTATGCCAAGTAAGCCACATTTAATAAAAGAACCACCCAAATAAGTGCATTAAACCCCCCCTTTTCAAATTAAACAAATTCTCAAACACCTTATGAACTTTGCCAAATTTAGGTATGGGATGGGTGTCATGGTGCCTTATTGGGTAGGCCAATCCCCAATTCAAGGAATGTTTCCCAAGAAAACCCTATCTAGATCATGTAATGAGTATGAGGTGGATTGGGGAAAGACTCTTGGGCATGGGGTTCTTGACATATCAAGGGTTCATATTGTCTCATTTATGGGTACCTTTGTGGAGGATGTGCTACATCCTTAAGTTACCCTTTGTTTGCAATGCAACCTTTTTCCAAGCCCTATATTTATCTTTTTATTAAGTCCAAACATCGAGTGCTATGTGAAATGGAAATAAAAGAGTATCACAATGTCATTTGAAGTTAGAACACATTAGGTGTCATATGCAGTGGAAATAAAATAAAAATACAATGCCACTTGAAGTTAGAATGCACTAGGTGCTATATGTAGTGGAAATAAAAGAACATCTCAAGGCACTCCCCCTTCAAGCGGAACACTTTTTCCTTATTTATTTTCATTTAAAAGTTCTTTTTTTCTTTAGAGAATCATTTCATGGCTATCAGGACTTTAGGGTGAACATGTATGTGTGATGTAAGCTACAACACCTCTTGACCTTTAACCCATTTCCCATGAAATGAGGTACAAACCCCTCTTAGGGTCAATGAACCCAAAATCCCAAAAGATGAGGAAGTGGAGGGGAAGAAGTGTGGAAAGTGGTAAGTATGAGTGGAAATGGTACAATGACCCTTCAAGGAAACCATAGTATCAACTAGTTTCCTAAGGGTAACCAACTTACTAGGATACCATGACAACCACCAAGGTGAAATTAGGAAAAGGATATAATTTCCAAGCAAACATTCCATAATCAAGAAAGGAATCTCTGCAAAATGCTCAAATGACTCAAATATTAAAGTGATAGTTACCATGATATTGGACTTGTTACCTCATGAAGCAAGAATTATTGTCTTCTGGGGGCCAAACCGGTGTATTGGACGTTGCTCTGTTGTCAGCGATGAGTGGTGACATAAAAGGAGGGGTTCTTTCTTCTTAATGTGGGATCTACTAGTCAATCTGACTCTTGACATTCCATGTCTACTATTGGAGGGCCTAGAGGCATCATTTCCTTATTTACCCCTAGGCGTAGGGAGTAACAAATCCCTAACAATCTAGCTTTACAGGAGGTGGAATAACATGCATTCATGTACAGAGTTGGGGTATCACTTTCCCAAGAAAAGAAATAATTATGGAACTTGTTTCCCTTTCATATATGGGCTCATAGGATTAACTATGTCCACCTTTCATTTTGGAGAAGAAATGTTTATAAGGAATGATCCACTTAATGAAGTTAGCCACCATTTCCATGTGTGCAAATGAAAATAACCTTACCAAAATGAAGTGTGATAGGAGGAATAAGCGAATAGAAGAGACACATATCTAGAAAAAGTGGATTTTATAATGGGGAGTAGAAGTCAAGAAAGTAGAGATAAGAAGAAGGAATAGATATAGAGGGAGAGAACAAAGAGATAAAGAGTAGAAAAGGAGAGACTAGCAAGAGAAGCAACACCAGAAAATGAAATACTGGACAAAGAGGTTGAAGCATTATGTCTTTAGAAAGAAGTTGAGTGAAGGAAAACAAATTAATAATTAAGTCAGGCCACAGAGGAAGAAGCTAGAAAAATGAGGAAGAGGAGGCTAGAAGGAAGAGAGAAGAGGAAGAAAATAAGAGGGAAGAGGAAGCCATTGGTTCTAAAACTATAGACACTGGTACTTCCTATTCTGATGTTGAGTGTGACACCCTAGGTGCATCCATCATAGGGGGGATTTTACTCTGGGTGAGGCTAGATTGGGTAAATCCACCCCTTCTAATTCAAACACAGTCACATTTTTGGATTCTTTCATTTATGATAAAACAAAGGAAAAAATATTTAATAAGTTTTACAAGAAACTAAGGCTACCAAGAGTTCATGAACTCACAATTACCATTGAGACACCAATGATGGAAAACACATTTGATCGCCACGACATCTACAAATGTTACTTCTCACAAGATTTAGAATTTAATATATGGAATATTACAAAGTATATTGAAGAGTATAAGCTACAAGTGGAAACGTTGGAGCAGGAAGTGGCACATTATAAAGTAAACATGACCAACTTAGTTGAATTGAAGTATTGCACCTTCTAACTCCAACAGGAACTCAACACTATCCAAAAGATAATGTACACTAATCTGAAAGAGTTCTAGGATCATGCCACACAATTTCTTACTTACCTTGAAAATGTCAATGATAAAAAGGTGATGTTGTATGGAGTGCATCTCAGCATGGATGCGATTGAAAAATGGAAGAGGAAGAAAAGGATGCCCTAGAAGACTTTCCTAGGATGACAGAAAAATAAAATTAGCTCAATTGTACAACTTTGTCAAATTGTAAAGAAACAAGCACAACACTAGATAACGACATCATTGTCTCTATGAATAATTGCAAATGTCTATACATTACTACCGAAAAGGTAATTGAAAGACGCCACCTTCCATCACTTGGAGACATGGGTGCACGAAGACCCATGATAAAAATCTTGAATGAGTTGGAGTAAAGCATAAGAAATAAAGGAAGCACAATTAGGATGATGCCAAGAATTACCAAGGAGATCCTAAAGGAATACATTGTTGGCACCTCCAAAGAGATTAATTTAATCAATTCTTTCCTAAGCACATTAAAGAGAGAAATGGGCCCCATGCCTACAAAACTTGTATCTTAGGAAGTTTCCTTTGAGAAATTACTTTTTATACATATCCAAGGCATCTCATCACAACATGAAGTGTTGACCATTTACATACAAGATAAAACACGTGGTTGATTATGACCATAGTGTAAGATAAATTGTGATTTATAATAGTCTTTAAGAAAAAATCAAGAATGAAAGTTGAAAATTTTATAACTACCAAAAGGAAGCCAAGAAGAAACAAGAAGAAATTATTATCTAAAAGCTTTAAAATCCCATCGACTTGTTGTAAAAGGGGATTTTCATATATTGACAATTTGTAAAAAATTTTACAATTTGTAAATTTTTTTACAATTTTAATGAGAAGAAGCCCCCAGGGACAATTTTGAGGAGGACCACTAATGTCAAATATTGTATATGCCTGGAATTATTTTTGTTGCTAAGTTGTTATTGATATCACTATGAGAATGTATTGTTATATTGATGACTTTTCTGCAATGAATAATATAGTTCTTAGTTTCTCTTCAGAGATGTTTTCTTTGGGATGGTAGATGTGAGATTGTGAATCTTAACGTTATAACACACTTCTCTTTATTTTATATCTTTTTCATGCATATATATTTTTATTTTATTGAATAGCTACATGTTCTAGAAATATTAACAGAAATACATAACTAAGGTCATGTTTACTGGTTAATATCTGCTCCTAGCTAGGATCAATTAGATAATACTATATTTTGAAAATAGATTAAAAGTATTTATCATTTTGGATTTCACAAACTATTACACATCCACTAGTAACAATTGTCGTTCCAGAATCTGAATGGGTTACCTATTCTAAATGATGTGAAGTATAATTCATACCCTGCATTAGGGATAACTCCTTTCTATTGAGTGGAGCACTTTTCCCTTGACAACAAGACTCCAAATCACCAAAATAGTACCCACCCTTAAAATGGGCCTTATAAGTTAAAAGCTCCAATTTTTCCACTTAGAAAGCCTACCAAAATAGATGGAAATTATATAGTGATCTATTTTGGATCAACCACCATCTAAAATAAGAAAAAAACACTTACCTCCAATCTTGAATTTGGTTTTAAAATGTTCCTTCCATTGCTCTGACTCTTTCTCTTCAAGTTGGTGTTCTAGCTTCAACAACACTTTTCAAAGATTAAGACTCTCCCAACACTCTAGGCTTCACTTCATCAATGTTTTCTCCAATAATTGATCTTATTGTACTCTCAATTCCTTGAGAAATATGATTTTTTCCTTCCCACCTTCTTTTAGAATCTAAATTATCCAAACATGCATAAGCCTTGTCCCTTGTGCTCCACATGGGAAGCATGCTCCTCCAAATATTCCTCCATCTCTAGGAGTTCCTTGGCCTCTAGGAGTTTCATAATTTCTTCTAGATTATTGGTTCATAATGATTTTATTTTTCCTTGTTCTCCTTTAGTTGATTTGCATGTTGTGCAAGTGAGAAAACAAAATGTAGATCTTGTTGTTTGAGGAATTCTTGTTGAGGGTTTAATAGAATGTTTCCAATATATTGTTTGATTTTGATTGCATCATATAGAGTTTTGAAACTAAAATAAAAGCAACCCTCCTCACAAGCAAATATCAAATGAGCCAAAGCTATATCAATGAGAGCCTAGTCCAATTCCACCAATATAAGGATGTTATCTCACTAACTCTCTAACTCTCAACCTAAACAAGAACCTTCCCTTTATAGGATAAAATGAAGTTCACATTAGTTGTCAAGAGAGATCATGGATCTACAAGTGTATGGTTCAATATCTAACTTGAGAATTTCACTTGCGTAATTTTTAGAGTTGCTTTTATGAATATTTTTGTAAACAAAATTATTTTAAAGGTAAATTGTTATAACTCAAAATTCCACTTTTATGCATCCTTGATGTTGGCCTACTCATTCATACATATACCAACCCATTTTGATGGAGTTCTTCTCAAAAAACAACCATTTTCTTGACATACACGCCATGTTGCATATGCAGAGCGCATACATACGCTAGTTGCATACCTGAAATCCCGCGTACATACACTTGTTGCACTACTAAAAGCACACGTGTACTCTAAAAAGTGACAAAAAAATATAAAATTCATGCTTTCTGGTGGAGTTTACGGGCTATATTAGGTTTTTCAACCATATTACCTCCTGTAGATCTTCTGGAAATGAATTAACCATCATTTTCTCATATAAAAAGGGCCCTAGGGGGTTCATTTGGATATATCAAACTAGAGGCAAGAGAACTCTGCCAAATTTTCTCCCTTGTTTCCTAAGCCTTTTGCATTTTGCTCTGAGTTTCATTCTCAACATTCCCTTCCATCCATATTCCTTATACCATCCATCCTTCTCCCTTTATGTTTGCATGTTGGTGGTGAATATTGTATTGAGAATAGTGCACTTGGAGAAAAATTAGAGGAACCCAAGAGAGGTTCGTGGAGCGACGCCAACAAAGTTCAGGTTGGCACCTCTAATTTTGTTATTAATAAGAGAGAAAAGTTATTGTCCCAGATCTTTATGTTTATGTGTTTGTGTTTATGAATGTTTTCATGAATAACTAACTCTTTAGATAATCTTGATAATTAAGCATATGTTGTCCTAGATTGTTCTGTAGCATTATTTCAAGCCAGGTTTGGGAGGATGCCTACAGTCTTGGAACAAACAACAATTAGAAGGGATCAACATCAATTGTAAGGACTTAAGGTACATGTTTATATCTTATTTATCTTCCCTTAATTATCATAAGGTTGTGTTTGGTTTGGGGAAGAATAAAATATTTAATGTCTTTTGGGGTGTCAAGGCTCTGCCTAGTCGCTAGACCCGAATTAGGGGGATTATCTCTCTTTGTTTGTTGTCAAGGTTAAGGGTGCACTTGTGAGCTTTATATATTCCCGTGGATTCCAGTGAATCCCTACTTTTAGGCAGTGGTTTAGGTTATATGTCAGTATTTGTTTTTTCATCCCTTTCCCTTGATTATGCTTTGAAAACTAAAAAATATCATTGCTTGTTATTTTCATTTCTAAGCATATAAAAACAAAAAAAAATGTTGTAGTTCATTAACTACATTTGCATTTTATTATGCATGTTTGTTTGGTCTTAGTAGCGTAGGTTGTTTCTATAAAAGAAAAGAGTTATGATTCCAAATTTCCTTTTAGGCTTATTCCTTGAAAGTTTTAGCAGTTTGCATCGCATTTTGAAATGAAAAAGCATTTTAGGATCTTCGTCTGTATTTTGAAAATTTTGCACCTTCAACGTCAAAAAGCCATTTTTTTAGTTGTAGAATGTAGTTTTCTTTATGCACAATGTTCTAAAATCTTATTAACTCCTCTCTTTCATCTCTCAAGAACACCACGAATTTCACTTCCATACCCCCTGACTAATAAATCCATTTGAAATCAACGATTAATGTTAAAATCAACTAGACTTTTATGTTTATAAGCTACACCAAGTAGTCTAGGCTTTAGGGTCTTGAAATAGGTGTGGAGAGGAAAATATTCAAGGCCACTTAAATAAACTTAAGAGTCTGTGATAGGGAGTGTAAAAGTCTAGTTTCGTAAGAGTTATTTGGGATCCCCCTCTAACACAGGGGCTAAACATGAGGTCGTGTGAGGAAAGGTAGAGGAGATAACCCCTCTAAAGTCGGACCAAGTGTAGTGGGGATCGTATATTGAGTGTCATTCTTGAGATATTTGCTGATAATATTTGACTACGGATCTCCGTGGACCTCGAATCCATTCGATATCCTCATTTTTCTTCCAGACCATTTTCCTTCTGTACCCTTGAAAGGATTCATACTTTTATGTTCTGCTCATTACAATCAGCCCGACTATCGACTGTACCCACCTGGTAATTGACTACGAGATGGAAACCTAGTTGCATTTTTGTAGGGAATTACACATGTGACTGTGGGGGTATACTGCAGTACATAGAGCAGGCATTGGATCAGACTTTGCAAAGTATACTCAGAGATTGTTTATGTGTTCAAGTTACACTTGCACCGATAAGTTTCTTTAGTGTTGATTGACATAATTGTTCTTCCTGCCAGTCTGTTGATTTCTTGATTTACATTTAGGGAATTTTTAGTGTGTGCTCCATTTTTCATGCTAGCTCAACCTTAGAGTGTCATTTGGTCATTTCACATGGTGGAATATCAACAACTCCATCATTCGCGTAGGCTTCAAGGCCTACCTATGGTTACTTTGGAGCCACCTTCGCCACCGTTGAGGCAAAGGCTAAACCAATAGGGTTATTTTGAAGTGATCGGGCCACAGGAAGTTATGCCCAAGCCTGCTCCTAGAGAAGATACACTTGCACCAAAGGATTCTACCGTTTCTAACCTCAAATTTGAAGGCTTCAGGCCTGCAAACCCTCCGATCAATGATTTATTAGTGCCACTCCTTATTCAGTTAGTCCCCCATGAGGTGACTACTCCTGATTGTCATATTATTAGGATATTGGTGATGGAAGAAACTAATGCTACCTCTTCTAGGCATCATCATACTCCCATCCCAGTCGTAGCTGAAGTGGGTGGCGTGATTCCTCCCCCACCCTCACCTACAAGGACTACTGCTAACCAGACACCTACAACTTCTGGCAGTGGCATAGTCCCCACAATGACTACAACCACTATTCCTTCGATACAGAACATGTATGACACTCCTTTCTCATGCAGGATGTTGGAGTTTGACTCAAGCTCAACTTTAACTTACTCTACTCTACAAACTATTGGTCCGGGGGTAGGGAGTTCTAATGCTCCCTTGCAAGGATCCTTCAGAGACACCACTGCTTTGTTTAATGCCATCCCTTATGATGGGAGTCATATCCGTCCTTCATCCCCTTCACTTGGAGATTCTTTTCAGTAACCATCTGAGATTAATACCAGCTTGAGCTTGTTTAGTGGAGGGAGTCATGCACCTCGGTCCTATATGACTCTGGTTGGGTCTATGCCTTTCTCGTTGTTTGGTTCTTTCATAAATGAATCTTTCTCGTCATTCATGTTTTCATCAGGGATCAACTCCTTCTTTAATCAATGCAACCCTATGAAAGGCTTCATTCCTTCACAGGGAGTGATGATATGAGATTTCTCCTCTCAAAGTCTTGGAAATCCTTGGCAGGGCTCTTTTCCTTCGCAAGGGATGTCGATAGGGGGAAACCTCTCCCATGCTCAGTGGAACCCCAGGCAGGGTTCAATACCTATTCCAAGAGGATTGGCTAGGGGTATCCCCAACCTAGGTCCTTGCAATAACATGTAGGGAGCAATCCCTACCCAAGGTATGTCATCGAATTATGTGAATCCATCGATGATGCAGAATAACGCACAAACTCCTTATATTGGCCAAGGACACCATGGTTTTTACCAAAAACTTGGTCAACAAGAAAACTTTTCATGGCAACCTAGTGCCAGTCAAAATCAAGGCTCCTCTTTTCCTTTGAATCCACTGCAACCTAGTTTACCTTTCCTGAAAAATATTCATTTTCCAGATTTGTCAAGGTTGTTGAATGATCTGATCTTTCATGATCCCCATTGGCCTCCTATTCCAACTAAATTTCCCTCAGACACACCAAAATTTGAAGGCAAATATGGCGAATATTCAACTGATCATGTTATAACGTTTCACTTATGGTGCTCCTCCAACTCATTGAAGGATGAATCTATTCATTTGTGTTTATTTCAACATACTCTCATAGGGGGTGTTGTGAAATGGTATATTGAGCTCAATAGCTCAAAGTATTCTTACTTAACGACCTGGAAATGGTTTTATTAAACCTTTTTCAGTTACTGGTGAGATACGATGCTGGAACAAAGTTGTTGGTAAACTTTGAGCAGATGAAGTTTTTCCATATCTCCGATCACATATGAGAATGGCATCATCGAAAGAGCTTGATCAAAGTAAAGGTCCCTCCTGCATTGTTGGTTATCTATTCTTCTTTGAGTTTATATATTTATCTTGAGTGACCCAAGGTTCATGTCAGTATGGGGTTCCAACAAAGCCTCTAAAACTATCGGCCCTCTTGGTAAACCAGAAGGCAACGTAGCACATGGGGTGCACTACGCAGTCTAACCAGAGATAGTCTTAATGGGTGGCTACAATACTTATGTGTTTGCATATCAGGATTGAGTGGGGATCTGGGAGATGTGTTTTGAGGGTTCTACTTAACTTATTAATGCAATAAACTGTCACTCACAATCATGTATGCAATATAATCAACTCATTTGTTTAGTAAATCAACAACCATTGAAGATAATAAAGAAACACATGCATTCAATCCCATGACATAGGTTTTACCGTGGTTCACCCCCCCTTGGGCTACGTCCACAAATATCTGGCTCGTCTCTCTTTTATTATAGTCGTTCCAAAATTACAACACCGTGTTCTTTACAACTCTTCTTAGTTAGGTCTAGATCTAGTATGAGGGAGACTAGATCGCACCAGGCTCCTCAACCTGCGATCTAACCCTCAAGATCTACCCTCCTTATTCCTCTCCTGCTCAACAACTTACAAAATTAGGTCGTATATAAAAATATTACATCTCATCAACCTCTTTCCCCCCTCTCTATGAGACCTAGGTATCTATATTTATACATTTTTGGCTCGACAACCATTACAATGTATTACAAAAACCCTAACCCTAATGTCATTAGGTCTTCTACGCATGCGCACGTGTTGCTTTTATTTTCAGTTGTCGCTTCCCTCGTGCATGATTTCTTTCCCAAAATAGCCTTTCTTTCCGCTTTGTCCTGCTTCCAACAGGCCCCAAAAACTGACATGTGGCTCATCCCGAGCCACCTAACCTTTGTGTGCCTCATCTATCTCCCTGGTGATCGCTTGGAAATTTTCCCTGAGCTTCGTTGCTTGCGTTTGAGCCTGCATGGTCTTCTTCTTGAGTGTGTATAATGTCTACACCGCAATATCATCACTGATCAACCCTGCACACTCTTCCTGGGTCTGTTCCATATATGTCTTGGCTTCCTCTGCCCATGCAATGACTTCTTCTACTCACTCTTGAAGCGGTTCCATTTGAGCCTAACGCTTGGTTTTCTACATCTGCTTAGTGCTGACTTCTACTTGAAGTTTCTACATATCCTGCGCCCCTTTGAAGCGCTCCATGATGGACATTTTCCTCTTCCTCTGCTTGCGGTCCTAGATAGCTACGCTTATCCTTTCTTCTTCCATGTCCCACTATTGGACCTGCTGATCCTCTTCTAGCTTCGTCCAGAGCTGTGTTTCTTTGTCGAACAAGTCGACTGTTGCACTGACCTATCACTCTATATCTTGTAGCTTCTTTGTTGCTTCCTGCTTCCTTTTCTCCCTTACCTATGGTGGAGTGGTAGGTGTGAGATGCTCACGAAGATTCTTGATCACCTGCTGATATTCATCGATTGCTTGTGCAATCTGATCAATTTTTTTGGTTTTTGTGAGTTAGGCCCTCTGTATGGTCTTTGAAATCTTTTCATAAGTTCTAGCCACTTTTTGTTCCAATCCGTTCATGCGTTCCCTCTCCTCTTAGGTCTCGAGCTTGGCCTGCTCATATATCAATTCCAGTGCATCCCATTTGTCCTTTTCCTGTTGTAATTTGGTTGTGTCTATGTGTGCACGAGACTGTACCTCTTGGGTAACACTAACATGTAGTTTGTGTAGAGCCTTGGATGGTATCCGCGACAATACCAATTGGAGTTTAGATAATTCCTTCAGGGGTGTCTGCCCCACAATCTCATCCATGCACAACATGCTTGGTGTAATGTGGAATGTATCACTCGGCTGAGGTATTGTATGGACTATATCCCTCTCACTTGCTTCAAGTTCTTCTCTTGTCTGTGATGCTGACAACCCTATTTCTTTGCTATTGCTCACTGCCTGTGCTTCATCGATCTACTCGAGGAA
>SNQJ01S0139657.1:82787-94151 GCA_010110895.2 Picea sitchensis | reverse complement strand
AATGTTATGTAAAGGTAATCATTACTCTCACCTTTGTCCTCGCATGGATGAGGCTTCTTCTCTTTTGGAAAAAATTCAACTTCCAAAAGGTTATCGTAAGCTTTCCTCCGACCCATCATTGGTTGATGGACTAGTCAATCCGGTTCCATCCCCGGTCAGTCCAGTTGATTAAGTGGTCAATCTAGTTTCCTCCTCGATTGAACCACGAACCCAAGTAGTTGATCCAGTTCCGTCATCGATCAGCCCCACTCTTCATCAAAAGAGTGAAACCAAAGTGGTCGATTTGTTTTCATCATCGGTCGATCCCATTCTCTCGTTAGAGAGTGATACCAAAGCAGTTGATCTGTTTCCACCCGTCGACCCCATTCTTCCCTTGGAGAATGAAACTCAAGTGGTCGATTCAGTTTCACCATCGGTTGATCCCATTCCTCCATTGAGGAATGTCAAAGTGACTGATCCAATACCTTCCTTGATCAGTCCCACTCTTCCTCTGAAGAGTGCCAAAGTGGTCTATCCAAGTCCACCATTGGTTGATCTGATCCAATCATCCATCGATCCTACTCTCCTTCTAGAGAGTAAACCTGATACTGCCCATGTTTTTCTCATTAATGCAGAATCTACCATACCGGGGGGCATTCCTCCTTCTCCTGCGAAACCCCCTCCAAGTAATGAGGCCATCCTTTTTGATTGGGGTGTGCTAACTAGACCTCGTCTTCCCTCCCACATTCCTTTCCAGATTACAGTACAGGTTTGTGGTCGGGACATTCCTCAAACGCTGATAGATGAAGGTGCGTCCATTAGTATTTTGTCTTATGTTTCTTGGTACGCTTTGGGTTGTCCGCAGCTTGCATTGGTTACATAAAATCTGTTAGCTTTTAACAGAAGAACTAGTCAACCTTTAGGGATCCTTCCTTATTTTTATGTAACTTTGGGAGGGAAAACTGTCTTTATCGATGTCATGGTAGTCCGAGACCCCTTGGATTTCACTTTAATCCTTGGGTGGGATTATGTCTATGCTATGAAAGCTCTTGTATCCACCCTTTTACGTGTGATATCTTTCCCTCACGATGGAAGAATTGTGACTATTGATCAACTTTCATTCATCAGCCCCAACTGGGTTACCTCACTAAGTGGTTCTTATATGCTGACAGTATCGCCCCCGCCACATGTTAATTATGTGGCGTTGTCTCCCATGATTTCAACTTCCGACGATTTTGATCCAGTAGTGGACATGGTGATTTCTTCAGTAGGATTATTGGAGCCTGATCTCCTTACTCCTATCGTGTCCCTCGACACGTGTTCCTTCTCGAGTGATTATCTTCCATCCAGTGAAGATCTCCTGGAGGCCATGACCACGTTTTATCCATTGACATGGTACCCTTCCAGAGAATTATCCTCTTGGAAGCCCTGATCCAGATGAAACCACGAGCATAGTTTCTCTTCTCTGTGGCAAGCTCGTTAAAAAATGAAATAGAGGCCCTGAGCATAGTTATTTTCCTATGTCAAGCTCGTTAAAAATGAAACAGTCACCTCTCTTGAACCTTATTTTCATCCACCCTTCTCCTTTTTCTCATCTACTACATAAATTGGTGACAACCTCAAAGTCGGTGAATGAATCGAAGCTTGGAGGGCATGTCTCCATCCTTTGCTGATCATTCTGGAGTTAAGCCACTAACTTTCATGCTGGGGGCATACCGAGCTTAGTATTTGTTCTTTCTCATGCTCGTAAATACATGAGAATGCATCCAGGTAGACTTTTATCTCTTTTTTAGACCTTTATGGACATACGAAAAAGGAACCCCTTGGAGTCTCCTTTAATCTCTTTTCAGACTCTCTAAACACGAAAATATTGTCGAGTGATATTGCTTCCTTTTCCACTCGTTAAACGGTTTGAAAGGGAGTCTTTCAAGTGATAATTTATCTCTTTTTCGGCCTCACGAGACTAACATTACGAAAAAGGACAACATTGGAGTCATCTATAAGTTCTTTTCAGACTCTCTAAACATGAAAAGATTACTGAGCGACCTTGTTCTCTTCACGCTCGTTAAAGTATTTGAAGAAAACATCTGTTGAGCGATAATTTATCTCTTTTTCAGTCTCTTCAGACTACTTTATGAAAAAGGAACTAAGAGAGTTCTCTTTTAAGTGTTTTTCCAGACTCTATAATCATGAAAAACCTTCGAGTTTTTTGTCTTTGGACTCGCTAAACAAAACATCGACAGACCCATATGGGATTGAACCCTTACTTCTTCCAGTTTGTTAAACAAAGGAAGAGGAACTTACCAAAGGTGAGTTATATCGAGCATGTGTTATCCTCCTTGAGATCATTAAATTAAAAAGAGGTACTCGTCTATCTGGATGGGGGAAAAATTGAAAGAAGCAAGCCAAGCAATCTCTTGAGAACATTACCAAGTAATTCTTAGAGTTGCCCTTGAACACGACACTTTGTCTTTGCGCACATATTAATCCATTGAACCTATGTACTGAACCAATCCTCTGAGTTTTTCTTACTCCTTTGGGTCACCCGAAGAAAGTCACAGTATCCACTGCATTATCCTGTTTTGGTCCATGTCACGTTTCTGCTGTTGTGCCTCATTGTTCAAGGGAAGTATCCACCTCGAGGTTCAACCATCACAAATATCTTGTCTCAATACCCATGTCAGTCCATGTTCATTTGATCTACCAATTACATCTCTATGTCTGTTTCGTATCGTTGATGGGAGATACATCAAGGCCCTCCTTCGACGAGCCTATTCCTATCGAATTCAACACATTATCCAGGGACTAGACTTAGAAACCAGTTAGTACTTTGGGACCTGCATGCCTCAATGGCAGGCCTCCTCATGTCCGACAGTGGGTTTACATCATTTACCTCTGATCGGATGATTCCATGGATGTTCGACTTCATCTCATCCATTCACATTCGTTGGAATGTACTAGGGTACCTTGGGAATCATTGACATTAATGGTGATCTCCCCCGCGCTTGTTAATGGTTTACATCATTGACCGGTAATCAAGTGGTTTCTGCCATGTTCGACATCAGGATATCTATTCACATGGTTAGATTCGTACCACATCGGGATCGGTAAGAAGACCCTCGGTTGATCCATCACTTTGATATGTACTTTTCCCAGGTTGCGACGGAGTTTCTTCTGAACAATGACACATATATTGTTACATAGATCCACTTTGTATTGGTTGTGGCTATGTCTTATCATCTCGTAGATCCACTGTGTATTCTTCATGGATACGATCAGTTCAGGTCATAAGAGTATAGATCCACAGTGTATTTTCAGTGAATATACCTTTTTATCAATATAATTATGGATCCGCAGTGTATTTTATGGCGGCCATATCTTGCAAGTCTTGATCACCCAAGCATAGGTATGCCTTCCTTGGGTTTGAAACATGTCATAATATTTGTTGGATGTTTGTGTGCAGTTTCTGTCAGGTTCTCTGCGTCTATACCCTTGCTTGAAAGTCTACAAAGAATTTCAGTTATCAGTTCCTGTCTTCTAACTTCATACTTTGGGGGGAAATCTATTACACATAAAAAATACTCACTTTGATAGTGTCGCAAGTGTCATCATTACAAAGGTCGCAAGTGTCTCATTTTTCTCACAAGTGTCGCAAGTGTCAGGGAAGCATACTGCCATGATGCCTATGTCATGCCTATAAATGACATCAGGAGGACACTTGGAACATGTCAATCACTTAATTTGGAAGAGGAGGAAAGGTTAACTAGGCTCATGAACCTTTTTCCATCTAAAAACACTCAAAAAACTAAGTTTTTGGAAGGGAGCGCTCCCCTATACCTCTTCTGGGAGTGCTGGTGCTCCCCTTTACATTGTCTGGGAGCGTTATAAAGCTTGTTTGGCCCTTCTAGTGGAGCGCTGGTGTCTTTAGGAGTGATGGCGCCCCCCTTAAGCCTACTGGGGAGCGCTACAGTGCTTTGATGACCCTTTTGAGGGAGCGCTGCCTATTCTGGGCAGTAGTTAAGTTGTTGAGATGAATGGGGGAAGGATCCTTTCATTCTTGGAAGGTAGTTGGATTCAAATCCCTAATCAAGCCATGATCTTAGGGAAGATCCTCAATTGAAGGAGGAAAATCCTCAACTTCCCCAAGGATATCTCAAGTGGTTAAAGCCTCTCCAAGGCTATATAAGCAATCTTTCTAATGGTGAAAGTGGACTGAAAAAGGAGAATCACACAAAACTTATGATCTTATAAGTGGTGCTGGAACAAAGATATTTTGGAGGAAATAGACCTATGATATCATAGGGAGCAATCAGTGAAGCTATCATCATTCAGATCGTGGATCTTTTGAGAAAGGGGTAGACAAGCAAGACTTGACGAAACTGTTGCAATTCATCTATGGCTGTAAGCAATGTTTTGTCCTCATTAATATAATTTGCTTGGCCTGTTTATTTCTAATTCGTGTTCAATCTTACATGAATTTGTCTCTTTAGTAGATAGACCTATTTCAGGCTAATATTGATAGAGTAGGAAGTGGTTGTACTTTGTTTGTCTACAGGGTTTATCGAGGAGTGAAAGATTGGAGCTCAACTCAGAGCATGCAGGGACAAACACCGGTAAAAGGTACTTCTTTCCTCCTTCCCTCTCACACACTAGTCCACCTAGATCTAAAAGGAAGTTAGTGACCATTATAAGAACTTTCTATCTTAGAGTTAAGAGTCTATCTCTTTGAGGAGATCTACCTGTCCGCAGGGAGATTTTCCTTCAACAGACACATATAGTGTAATTGTTGATTAAGGTTGGTTGTCATTGATGTCAACCCTTGAAGAAAGCCCCACAGCACAAAGGTTTGGGTAATGAACCCAATATTGTTTGATGTAAATATGACTGATTATTGTCTTTTCATGGTTGATAAGAACTAAATATGGATGAACTCCAAAGTGGTCCCCTTATGGTGAAATCCCTCACGGGAAGACGCATTGTGGAGTAAGAGAACCCATGCTTAATTGTGGAATAATTAGATGAAGGACAATGAATTTTTCAGGTAAACTATCCTAGATGGATATTTCTTGTCATTCCATTTCCGATGGTATGTGGAACGTCACATAACTCTTCACAGTTAGAGAGTTATGGCCATGAGAAGTTGGAGACCCCAGGGTGGGTAATGGACCCAAGTTTGTTTGATGGATAATGGTATGAGTTAAGATATATTTTTAGATAATACTATTATATATGGATAGTACATGTCATTCCATTTCTGGTGGTATGTGGAACGTCACATAAATCCTCACGATTTGAGAGTTATGGCCTTACGAAGTTGGAGGACCCTCATATGCCATCTAGAAGCCCCCAAAGGTCAAAGTAGTCAAAGTGGTTTAAGATATTTTAAAAGGTAAATAATAAAGTGAAGTAATGAGTGTATTATAATTCAAAGTGAATACAAAATAAATTATTTCAATAATAAATTTAATGGATAAATTAGAAGTGGGTTAACCCTAAAATAAGGAAAGTGGGGCCAAGTGACCTAGAATATGTTTTTAAGGAAGCTACTTGGAGAGTATAAATAAGAGGCAAGGTTCTCTCATTTTAGATACACTTGAGAATATTGAATATATATAGGTGTATGAGGTAGCCAAGGATATCTAAGCTGAAATTCTGAGGGAAGGTGAAGAAAAGAAGGCTGAAATGCAAGGAAGGATAAATTATTTTCATGGTGTTTTCTAAGGTATGTTATTTACAGGTCATCTCACGATTTTCTCTATAACTTTTTTTCTATAATGATTCAGACTGTGAAACTACTATTCCATTGAGAAAACATATCCAAGTATATGTGGTAAAAGATTCATCTTGTGGGTCGTTGTATTTTGGGAGTTACACTCCATGGAAAATAGGGTTTGTGGCTAGTCCTGAAACTAGTCAAAAACAGGTGTTTCGGGTAAAAACGTCATAACTTCTTCATAACAGATACAATTTTAGTGAGACCAAATGTGTTAGTTAGGGTACATTCTTTAGTATGTTTTATAACAGTTTCAGATCAATTCAATGATTATTTTGTGTGGGGAACGCTCTACAAGGTCTCTCTCTTGAATAAGCCAGAATTTAGAAAGGTATGCCCTTTTTTCTATAAATCCTTTTCTGAGAGGTTTGAAGTAGTGAAACATGGAGGAATTGCATAAAAAACACTAAAGAAAATTGTGTATCAATTTCATATCTTTATACATTACAGGTTCAAAGTTATGATTACTTCAATTTAGGGTTGTTGACTAATCCAAAACTAGGTATGTGAGACTAAAGAAAAGTTTGATGAAAATGCTAGTCTCTTATTGTTAAAGTTAAGGTTTGTAGTAATGTGATCATATACACCAAGTCTATTATAGAGCTACAAATAAGATTTGGATGATAGATTTGATGAGGTATTTTGGTTGAGGTACATGTTGAGTACATGGTTGAGACAAGTAGTTGATGAGTTGCTTGCCTTTTGTAGGAGTGTATAGTTGATGATGTTGGTACATAGTGATGATTCATAGTTGATGAGTAGTTGACATGATTGAATTTTATACTTGGTACATGGTTGGATTCACTTTTTATGGTACATGTTATTCCTGAGGTTGGTGCATGGTTGATGCACTTGTTTATCGAATACAGATTGGTCTGAGTTGTTTAGTGCAAGGTTGGTGCATGGTTGATGCACTTGTTTATAGATACGGGGTTGATTACAAGTTGAGGGTATAGGTTGATGCATGGTTGATGCATGGTTCAGATTTATTGGTACAATTTTATAGCGATATATCTCACAGTAATAGTGTGACAGTGGATTCCATCATTCTACTTCTACTTTAGAGGTTGGACAAGACAAGGAAAGGTGGTTGTAGCCACCTTACGGTTGTGAATGGAGAACATAGGGGTTGTAGCCTCCCTCTAGTTTGTAGCAGTGGGGAGTTGGAGATTCCTTCAACTTGTAGCCATAGGAGTGAGGAGTTTGTGCTTCTTTCTAGTGCATGGTTGATGCACTTGTTTATGGTACAGGTTGATTACAGGTTGTTTGGTACAGGTTGGTGCATGGTTGATGCACTTGTTTATGGTACAGGTTGATTACAAGTTGAGGTATAGGTTGATGCATGGTTGATGCATGGTTCAGATTTATTGGTACAATTTTATAACGATATATCTCACAGTAATAGTGTGACAGTGGTTCCATCATTCTACTTCTACTTTAGGGCGGTTGGACAAGGCAAGGAAAGGTGGTTGTAGCCACCTTCTGGTTGTAGATGGAGAACATAGGGGGTTGTAGCCTCCTTCTGGTTGTAGCCAGAGAATTGGGGAGTTGGAGATTCCTTCAGGTTGTAGCCATAGAATTGGGGAGTTGTAGCTTCCTTTAGGTTGTAGCCTAAGAAACTAGGGGGTTGGAGCCTCCTTCCAGTTGCAGTTGGAAAACAAAAGAAGTTGGTGCTTCCAATGAATGTAATTCTTCAAGACATATAAGAAAAAACATTCTGTGGTTTTCTCTCCATTTGGGTTTCCATATAAAATACTGGTGTACTGTGTATGTGTATGATTGTTCATTTGTTCATTGCTTATTTACTCTGCAGTTTTTGGATGATAATGCTTCATTTATATAACACTTGGATTATATAGTTAAAAATGATTAAATTTCTCTATTACTGATTCACCACCCCTCTCAATAATCCAACAGTAACAACTCTATTGATTACGAATCTCAATCGATAATTTATGTTTGGTAATATATTATGCATATAATTGCACCAACAACGATCTTGTTGTCAACACGAGGATTAGGCTTTCAAGTAAACTCATAAATGAATGAAAAATGAACTTTTCTCATTAAACTAGAGATAAAACCTTAGTATTGTCTTTCTCCTTCTATTCTCCTTTTGTCTCTTCATACAATTGGGCTTTATTATTTCTCAATCAGTTGAAGTATTTCAACTACTTTATTTAGTTAAGTCAAATTGACTTAACAAATTAGTTTAGGAGAAATCAATAATAATAATATATAAATAAGGGTCTTAATTATTAATGACTAAATAGGTGGGACCCCTTGTGACTCCCATCATTTTTTATTGTCACCATCAAATGCAAAGTATAAAAGAAAATAACATTTAAACCATATAACACCCTTGTAACTCTCGTGGATATCACTTAAACTGAATATTAAATATCAGCCATAATTTATATCATATCCCAAAAAGAATATATTCACATTATCCAGAAAATATCAAAAAATAAGGCTTGTTGTCCAAAACATACTAAAAACCATTAAACGTTGTCCTCATCACTTAAAATCATCATAAAAAAAAAACATTTAGAACCCATATTTGTTGCTTTGCGAGGAATATTTTCTCTTCTCACTGTTGTTCCCAAATGACTTTTCTTGAGTGGCCCTTGGTTGGTTAGACATTTGAGGTTGTATTTTGTTGATCACATGGGAGAATTCATCCTTGATGTGGAGGCGTGAAGACACAGATTTAGAGGACTTAGTGGATATCAGATTTTAATCTCTTGTTAGCGTGTGAGGATTGTACTGGAGAAACAAGAGAGAAATTTGAACATTGGGATTAATTGGTGGTGGTAGAGGCAATGACATAGTGGGCCAACCGCAGTGGTGAGAGACAGGCTAGTGGACAATTTATTTCCAACCGTCATTAGCGGGAAATTTGGGTTGCAATGACAAATGTGGAGGAATGGGAATGTCAGGGAAATTCTGAGGAGGATGAAAATGGGGTCTCTCTGGTTGGGGATGAAATATACCATGGCCAACCAAATTAAAAACCCATCTTGGAACAACTGGTTCAAATCTTGTGGATCAACATCGAAATGAATAGAAAACCGAGGTCTTTTATGGCCTCACTCCCAGTTACCCCTGCCTCTGTTATTTCATACATTGTTGCCTCTGTTGATATTATGGTAGCTTCGGGAGGTATCAAACTCCATTGTGACCTTTGACAATATTACAATATTCCAAAAGAAAGAAAAGAAGTGAACATAACCCTAGAAGAGATGTTGGATGAGAGAGATAATTAATATGAATTAATTAGTACCCAGAATGAGAAGTCGTCCCAAGAAGTCTTCTAGGATTAGTATAAATACAGGGTGCGAGTCTTCATTTGACACACACTTCTCATAATTGTAGAGAGGCACTTGTGCACACTGCAGTCTGGTAGTCTTGTGTGCAAGTTATAAAGAAGGTGTTGCCGCCAGTTCTGAAGCCTATTGCTTCTATATTTTGGGTTGGATTCTCTAAAAAGCTTTGTTTACTTATTTCTTGGTGCATTAGCCTTTCTTGGCTATTGGATTTCTACTAGGATTCTTCTCTCTGTCAAGGTCAAGGTGCTCAGAGGGTGGCTTCGGCCTATGGTTGGGTGACAATATTGATATTGTATATGGTAAAACAAGCACATTCTAACAGGTTATGTGCCCACACCTCCTTCATTCAGTCTAACCACTGGAAGGGAGCATAGCCATAAGGATACTAAGCTCATTGAAGAACTTTCACTAGGGTTTCTAGCGGGAGTAGTTACTAAATCATTGTCGCTAGGGTTACTAGCAGGTGCAGTTGTAAAAACCCTAAATCTCTTGTTGAGGCACCTTAATTGAAGGGATTGAACTAATTTCTAGATAGACCAGTGCACCCTAACCTAGTGCATCTCCTGGTACTATCAGCAAGCCAAGACATCAAGTTTGAGTTTTCGGTCAAATCTAGGGTTGACCAAATCAAAGCAGCCATGATTTACTCTATGAAGTCAGAAAACAAGTTAGATGGAGATTCTAACTTTAGAGCATGGAAGACAAGGATTGACCTCATCCTTGCCCAGAATAAGGTATTAGATATCATTAAAGGAAAGATCGTGGAACCGTAGTTTGAAAAAGGAAAAGAGAAAGAACCATAGAACGTTGCAGTTATGGAGAAATTCAAAGACGGTGACATCAATGAAATGAGTATCATAGTGGACTCTATAAAATACCACTTGATACCCTACATCTCCCATCTTGACTCATCGAAGAATATGTATTATGCCCTAAAAAACCTCTTCTCAATCAG
Source organism: Picea sitchensis (assembly GCA_010110895.2). Taxonomy (NCBI): domain Eukaryota; kingdom Viridiplantae; phylum Streptophyta; class Pinopsida; order Pinales; family Pinaceae; genus Picea; species Picea sitchensis. The sequence goes on along the minus strand of SNQJ01S0139657.1, from coordinate 84,115 downwards.
AAACATTGAACAAGTAATGAGTCTGAAGAATGAGCTCTGTGACATGAAGACGAATGATGATGACAACATAACATCATACTTTGTGAGAATATCTTAGTTAAGAGATCAACTACAAGCTATTGAAGAGATCATTTCAGAGAAGGAATTGGTAAACGTAGTACTCAATGGTCTTCCCAAGACATGGGATGCATTTGTCGCAAGCATGAACACAAGGAAGGAGTATCCTACATTTGAAGAACTTTGGACTTGTTGTGCTCAATAAGAATCAAGGATCAGTGCAAAAGAGAAACCCCAAAATAAGTAAAATGATCAAGCCTCCACTTGTTGTGCTCAATAAGAATCAAGGATCAGTGCAAAAGAGAAACCCCAAAAGAAGTACGATGATCAAGCCTCCACAACAAGACTCAAGAATTTCAGGAACAAAAGGAAGTTTGGTTCAAGGAAGAAGCCAAATCAAGAGAAAGATATGTCAGAAATACAATGCTTCAACTGTCGAAAGTATGGTCACTACAAGAATCATTGTCCCGAGCTAAAGAAAATAAAGGAGACACATGAAACATCAGTTGTCGAAGAAAAGCAACCTACAAAGAAGACCAAGCAGGATAAAATAGACTTCTTCTTCTAAGACAAGGTAACGATACTCCTCATATTTCTTGAACATACCATGTTTTTTTGTACATATCTTGCATATCTATTTCTTAGAAGATAATATGTTCAAAGAGAAACTATACCTATAGAATAAACAACAATATAAGGATTGCTATCATTATGACTACAAGTCATAAAATACACGTGAAAGGATGATGTACATCAAACAATTCATGTGGAAGTTATTACACAAGTAACAACTGAAAGATAAGTTGAATTCATAATCAATCTTGAAGAAACCTAGAAGAAGTAAAAATAGAAAGAAGTCAGCAATCAAGAGGAAACTGGAGAAAGACTTATGACACCTTGTAGAAGGAAATAAGGATGCAGACGGGAGCGTGGATTATGTTAGATGGACGGAGCCGATTATATACTTCCAAAAGAAAAACGTGCACTCATACATGAAGAAAGGATTAGGATGGAGCTAATCCTATGATCCATTGAAGATGATGAAGTATATATCCATGGTAGCATCCATGGAAAACAATATGTGTTCATTTTGACTTCAGAAGAAGCCTTCTTTGAAAAGAAGCCTTAAAGTATCCCTGGTTGTCCATCCACATCCATGATCCTACGATGAAAGGAATAAGTTGGAATCTTCAGAACATGGAATCTATAGAAAACTCCATGGACCCAAGAGCTAAAGAAAAACATGAGGAAAACATGAAGATTCCAAGAAA
>SNQJ01S0139657.1:67459-80326 GCA_010110895.2 Picea sitchensis | reverse complement strand
TTATCAATTTTTCTTTTGTTAATGCAATCAATATTTTAACACAATATTTATCGTGGAACCCAATTGGGAAAACCACAAACACTTTTCTATTAACTGCAAATTTATGTTTTAAAAGTTACATATAAGGAAGATGTTCTTCCTTTTTTATCAACACCCACTAATCAGGATGCACCCACACCCTTTTTCACCAACACCAACTGGTAGGAGGTTACAACCCCTATTTAGTCAGCTAAAATTGACAAGGAAGCACCAACTCCCCCGTAGGCTCCAACCTGCCCTTGCACCACCCAACCACCCTTAATTTTTGAATCTGGAAAACTTTTGTATCAAACACTGGATTGCATAATTGTTTCTCTGTCTACTTCTATTCTTGATCTTCAATAAGACATTGACAAGAACCTTAGAACCCACATTTCTTCTTCTTGGACTCTTCTTTTGTTTTGATCTTCTTCATTGGATTGCAGAGACACTTTCTTCTCACCACTCTTTCTCATTTATATATTCTTCCAACTGGTGTGAGCTATGAAACATCGTGTCCCTTTGTTTGGACCATCAACCCCCTTCATTTAACAATAATCTTGTTTGTTTTTCTTTATCCAAATATTATCGAGAAGCCCTTTCAATTTAATGAAAATTCTTTTCATTAATCGATCATAGGTATGTATCGATTTCCTTTTTAACTCGATTCCAAATCTCTGCAAATACTGCAGAATTCGAGTTATGTTGAGGAGCTTCCTTCAAACCATTTACATATGACCGACAATGCAGAACCACGAGCTTATCAACTTAAGTGATGTATTATCTTTTACCTTTATTTCTCTTATTCTATATGACCACAGGTGGTGACCAGGCGCTAGGCCAAGCTAGTGCTTGATCACTTAATAAAATCAATGGTCACATTTTTACTTTCCACGAAGATATGGGCGATTCTTATTTACTTTGGGAATTCGTGACTCCGGGGGTTCATAGGTCCAGATCATTCATGTTCCAATTTCCTTCGGAGTTTGGTCAGTGCCGAAGTGGTCAACACAAGAGTGGGTTGATTCGATGGTTGGCGTGATTTCCCGGAACCAAATCAATGGTCAGATTTTATCCTTACACTTATCCTTTCACTTCTTAATCTGACGGTTGTGACTTAATCAAACAATGAGATGGATAACCACTATTTACTTTGTGACTTCCGGCTATTGCAACCTTTCAAATCTTTCGAATTCGATTTCTCTTAAATAGATCATACAGTCTATGTTTCATTTGCATGATGAGAGGCCCTCGATAACTTTGTAACTTTGATGTTCAGGGATCTCTAGACTTTGCAATCAATAAGGATTTTGGATGAAATATGCGTGTCCATAAGTATCAATGGTTGATAGTACTCCGAAGTAGATCAACAATTAGTGTTAACTTTGGCCTTCGGTGCTTCGGGCAGTTACTGGTTCTTAGAAACTGGTTTCCCCTGAAGTACATACTCTCGGAGTGATGTAGATGCGGATGTCTTAACTCCCAAAATGTATCTCAGATCAAAAACTGAGAGTGACTTCTGAACTTCGGCCTTCGAGTGAACTCATATTTTCTAAATCATTTTTCTTCGAAGTGCTCAGCATCGAAGTTGACCATTTTTTATCTAACAATTCCCCTTTTCTTATTCTAGATCAAGGACTAATACTTAAATCTAGATCAAATCTTGATCTAGCAGCTGAGAAACATTTTGAAGCTCCTGCTTCAGATCTGATGGTTCTTAAGCTCACAGTCACCCATATGACCAACGTGCAATGTATATATATAAAAATATATTTCCAATGAATGGTCGAGATCCTTCGTCATCAGATCGACAGTTATTGTTGCTTTGACCAAAAGGTAGGGGGCCTGATAGGTCATCTCGAGCTCTAAGATGGTGATATTCTAGAGGATTCCAAGCACCTAGAGTCCCCGCCATACCTTTTCACTATGCATCGAATAAATATAGTGAAGGTTGTCTATATAAACCCACATAAGCTTTTTCTCACTTCCAATGTGGGATAAATCCCGTTACATGAGACAATCAACATTGTCAATTTCTTGATCGGACGACTGCTAAGTCTTGTCACCTTTTCATGTGCATCGATCAACAACTCAGTCTTTCCATCGATCCCAATACCATTTCTACAATTCACTCTTCCTTCTAAGCTATGATTAATGTCCTTTCTTATGAGCTTGAATCTATGCATATTGTTTGATATTTTCATTATTTTCATACTTTCAATGTGTTTTTCCTTCTCATCTTTGATCTCTTCATATTGTCTTACATTTTCATTCTCTGCATACTGTTTTGACATTTTATGTTGACTGTTATACTACATATATTTATTTGACATGAACTCTCCATACTATTATAGTGTTTGACATCAATGATAACACATTAATGACACTATTTCCAACAATCTCCCCATTTTTCATTGATGACAACACACCAACTTCATACACAATATCCCCCTGTGATGATGCTTCTCTCCTCTGAAGTTACTCTCCCTCTTTGACATCAATGGAAAATGGTTGTTCCCCCTATGGTAAATATTTGTCTGTTTGTATGCTACTGACCAGAATCTGAACTCGAGAAACTCCTCCTGCAATCATACTTTTCCTGTCATAATTGAATGACTCCTCCTGAATTTGACTGTTGCCTCCCCTTGAATTGATGGCAATTTATGCATTATTTTCTTGAGAAATTAGATTGGAAGAGGGAATACTCCCAATATTTTCCTGAGATATTCAAATATATCTCTTCTTAAGGGTTTAGTGAAAATATCTTCCACCTTTTCTTGTGTTGGGACATATTCCAATTTAATGTTCTTRTATTCAGCCTGATCTCTTAGATAGTGGTATTTTATGGGAATGTGTTTTGATTTGGAGTTCTGGATAGGATTCTTGGAGAGACTTATAGCACTTGTATTATCACAGTAGATAGTAGTAGATTCTTCAAACACTATTTTGATGTATTGTAAGGTTTGTTTCATCCATTCCACTTGTGTGCAACATTCTGCTATTGCAATATACTCATCTTTAGTGGAAGATGGAGAAATTGAGGATTGTTTCTTGCTTATCCAAGATACCAGTGATTCTCCCAAGAAGAATGCTCCTCCACTTGTACTTTTTCTGTCATCTACACAACATGCCCAATCTGCATCTAGATAGGCCTTTAAAGTGAATGAATCCTTTCTAGGGTACCATAAACCAAGATCCATGGTTCCTTTCAAATACCTGAAGATTATTTTCACAACTTGAACATGGCTCTCATTTGGTGCTTCTTGGAATCTATCCATCATCCCAACAACTTGCTTGACATCAGGTCTGGAAGTTGTTACATAGAGTAAACTCCCAATCATTGATCTGTAGTATTTTGGATCTACATATTTGGACTCATCCTCCTTGCTTAGTTTGCATCCAAATTTCATAGGTGTACTAACAAGTTTTCAATCCTCTAATTGGAATTTCTTAAGAATATCTTTAACATACTTGGACTGATGGATAAAGAATCATCTTTTGGACTGTACTATTTGTAATCCTAGAAAGAATTTAGTTCACCAAGCAAGGACATTTCAAATTCTTGTTGCATTCTCCTAGCAAAGTCCTTACTCATTTTTTCATCATTAATGCCAAATATAATATCATCAACATGTACTTCCATAATTTTACAATAAATATTGTTGTCTAGCGATCCTATTTTGAGGACTTGTACTTGTAAATAAGAATCTAGCCTTGCATACCATGCTCTGGGTGCTTGTTTTATCCCATAGAGTGCTTTCTTTAGTTTACAGACATAGTCTCCTTTGTTGGTTAATTGAAATCCTTTTGGTTGTTAAATATAGACTTCCTCTTCTAGGTTTCCATTGAGAAATGTTGACTTGACATCCATCTGGTATACTTTAAATTTTTTGTAGCTGGCGAAAGCTAAGAACATCCTAATTACCTCTAATCTGGCCACAGGTGCAAAGGTTTCTTCAAGGTCTACCCCTTCAACCTGAGCATACCCTTTACATACCAATATGGCTTTGTTCCTGATTACTCGCCCATTCTCATCCATTTTGTTTTTATACACCCATTTAGTTCCAATGACATTTTTATTTTTTGGTCTTGGAACTAGTTCCCAAGTTTTATTTTTTTCAATCTGGTCCAATTCTTCATTCATAACATTGACCCAATTCTCATCTTTACATGCCTCTTTGATTGAGTTGGGCTCAATATGTGACAAAATTGATATTTATGTCTGATACAACAATTTTCTTCTTATCTCCACTCCATCTCTTTTATTTCCAATAATTAGTTCCTCGGGATGATTCCTTTGAGTCATTCTTGAGGGTGTCTTTGTGTCTCTTCTTGAGAATTCTTCGCTTATCTCTTATTCTTGAATATCTTCCTCATCTTCACTAGTATCCATATCATCCTCTTCATTTTCTTCTTTATCCTTTTCTAATTCTTCTGCTTGTGTATCAACTGACTCATCATCATCTTCATCTTCATATTCATTGTCAAGTATAGTCTCTTGATGTTTGATCCTTATTGTTTTTAAATCATCCACCTTGACATCTGCACTTTCAACAAACTTATTTAATCTAAGATTGTAGCATCTGTATGCTTTCTTGGTAGAATCATATCCAAGAAATATACCTTCATTAGATCTAGCATCAAATTTTCCAAGATTCTCATCAAGCCTTTTGATGTAACACTTACTTCCAAATACCTTGAAGTATTTTATTGAAGGAGTTCTTCCAAACCATAGTTCATAAGGAGTCTTATTACTATTAATCCTAAGCTGACCTATGTTCAATATGTATACTATTTTTCTTGCAGCTTCCCTCCAATATCCATTAGATAATTTTTCTTCATTGAGCATAGTCCTTGAAACTTCTTGGACTATTCTATTCCTTCTCTCAGCAATCCCATTTTGCTTAGGTTTTCTGGCAACAAAGAATTGTCTTTTCTTCATCTTTCTTCTTGAATGTACCAAGGAGAGAATTTGCATAAGATTTTGAGTTAACTTGGTTTTATTCTTGAGAATAACCTACTCTGTTTTTGTTACTTGAATCCCTTTGTGTGGTAATAATCTTATCTAATATTTTAGATCTATGTTCATATCTTGTTTGAATGAGTTTTGCATCAAGTTCTTTACTTAGGTGAACTATTTATGCCTCCATTCTTTCACAGGTTATTTGTTTCTCTTTAAGAGAATTTTCCATACTTTCTTCCATCCTATTGGCTTCTAGGAGTTGGTTTTTCAGGTTGCTCATGAGTTTCTCCATCTCTTTTTCTTTATGTTCATGTTTTTCATTTTTTTCATCTACAAAACTTTTCAGCTGTCTATATTTGGTTTTGTATCTTCTTAATTCATCCAAGGCACTGAGAAGCTATCCTTCCATATTAACCTATGCTTCAACTTCTAAATCTTCCTCATGCTCAATTTATTCTATCTCATTAGGTATTCAATACTTATAGAAAGGACTCCATCATCATCACTGTCACTAGACTCTAATGAACTATTGTTTTCTTCTTTTGAGTAAAAATTCATTTTCCCTTTATAAAACTTTTTCTTGTAGTTGGGTTTTCCCTTCTTCTTGTATTGTTTATTTGTATCTTCTTCATCTTCAGGGTCCTCCTTGGGATAGGGAAACTTGGCTACAAAGTGGCCAACCTTGCCACAATTAAACATTTTAAAGGCAGCTTGCCTTTGTACTTCCCTGATCCTTTCTGAAGTTTTTTAATAAAATTGGCTTCTTCTACATCATATTCTTCATGATGACTGGATTGAGGTTTTTGCTTCTGATTTTTTGTTTTCTTGAGAACCTTGAAGGCTGCCTCTCCTTGTGGGAGGTTCTCATGACCTAATATTAACTCATAGGCTATGAGGATTCCATACAATTCATCCATGGTGAGTTCATCCAAATTCTCTTGATCTTCAAGAGTGGACACTTTAGGATTGTATAGCATAGATAGTGTTCTTAGTATTTTTTCAACTATCTCATTGTCTGACACTTCTACTCCCAAACCTATGAATGCATTAAAAATATTATCAACTCTTTTGAAGTACTCTCATATATTTTCTTCATCCTTCATTTTTAGACCTTCATATTGTACTTTGAGAGCCTAAAGTTTGTCCCTCTTTACCTTGGAATCCCCTGCATATATAGTTTCCAATTTATCCTAGAGTTGTTTTGCATTTTGATAGTTTAGTAATTTAGCAAGTATCTTCTTACTCAGTCCATATTGTAGTGTGTTTAAAGCCTTTGCATGTTCCCAAAATTTCTTCTTGTCTTCTGCTCCCGTGGGAGTGACTTTTGGAACATAATATTCTTTTTCAACTAATATCCATACTTCCAGTCCAATGGACATCATATATATTTTCATTCTAACACTCCATAAAACATAGTCTTCGCCATCAAATAGGGGGATTTTTTATGACATCTTCAACTTCTAATCCATCCCGATATATATTTCTTTGCAAGTGATTTATACCCTTAGTGAAGAGACCTTCTCTAATATCAATTGAAGGACCAGACCTTGTCACTGAGAGGGGGGGGTGAATCAGTGAAAAAATAATTTTATCAATTTCTTGCTTGTTAATGCAATCAATATTTTAACACAATATTTATCATGGAACCCAATTGGGAAAACCACAAACACTTTTCTAATAACTGTAAAATTATGTTTTACAAGTTAAATAGAAGGAAGATGTTCTTCCTTTTTTACCAACACCCATTTATCAGGATGCACCCACACCCTTGTTCACCAACACTAATTGGTAGGAGGTTACAACCCCCTATTTAGTCAGCTACAACTGACAAGGAATCACCAACTCCCCTATAGGCTCCAACCTACCCTTGCACCACCCAACCACCCTTAATTTCTGAATCTAGAAAATTTTTGTATCAAACACTAGATTGCATAACTATTTCTATGTCTCCTTCTGTTATTGATCTTCAATAAGACATTGACAGGAACCTTAGAACCCACAGTTCTTCTTCTTGGACTCTGCTTTTGTTTTGATCTTCTTAACTAGACTGCAGAGACACTTTCTTGTCACCACTCTTTCTCATTTATATATTCTTCCAACTGGTGTGAGCTATGAAACATCATGTCCCTTTGTTTGGACCATCGCACCCCTTCATTTAACAATAATATCGTTTGTTTTTTTTATCCAAATATTATCGAGAAGCCCTTTCAATTTAATGAAAATTCTTTTCATTAATCGATCACGGGTATGGATCGATTTCCTTTTTAACTCAATTCCAAATCTCTGCAAATACTACAGAAACCATGTTCTGATGAGGTGCTTCCTTCAAACCATTTACACGTGACCAAAAATGCAAAACCACGGGCTTATCAACTTAAGTGATGTATTATCTTTTACCTTTATTTCTTTTATTCCATATGACCACAGGTGGTGACCAGGCGCTAGGCCAAGCTAGTGCTTGATCACTTAATAAAATCAACGGTCACATTTTTACTTTCCATGAAGAGATGGACGATTCTCATTTACTTCAGGAATTTGGGACTCCGGGGATTCATAGGTCTAGATCATTCATGTTCCAATTTCCTTCGAAGTTTGGTTAGCGCTAAAGTGGTCAACACGGGAGTGGGTTGATCCGATGGTTGGTGTGATTTCCCGAAACCAAATCAATGGCTAGATTTTGTTAGCACTCTATAAATTTGTTCCACTGATAAACAAACGACAGAGGTAACTGTTTCGACCAACTTTAGAGCTGGGTAATAGCCTGTTCAACTCAGAGAGGGATCTCTCGTGTCACTTGATATTTGTTTAGCAATCAATGGCTAGATTTGGTTTTATTTTTGGAGGTTTTTATATATTTTTTGGTCAAGAAGGGGAGGGGCACTTAGGGCTAAGGAGTCAAAATTCTGAAAGTGAATGAAAACAATGACTGGCTAATAGAATTCTCCATAGGATAAAGGCTAAATGAGGAAATGAATCTGAGTTATAAATTGTATTTATGCATAATGTAAGAAGAAGGAGTAAACAAGTAATTGCATCAGAGCATTACTAAAATGAATTCTGAATTAGTTAGGAAGAAAATTACAAAATTTAAATTGTTTAAGCCAAAAGAATCAAGAGATGAATTCTAAGCTTTTAACTATCCAATTTAAACAGAAGAAAATTAAAATGGAATTAGAGAACACAGGAAATACATACGATGAAAGGAGACAAAACTCATATCACCACCATTAGAATCTTTTCATAGAGACTTCAAAAGCTTCTGCATATGTATTCAATTCACCTTCAGAAAATTGCAATTGAATTCAAAAAAACTAAAAGGTGCCCTTGCACTTCTGCCAACATTAATACATTTGGAACTTCTAGAATTTATGCAATTCGAGTTCCTTTCAATTAGAAACTAATTACAATAGCTGAAATGAAACGTTTCAGCTTCTAAAATTGGCTACAATAATTTGAACTGACAGTTTCGGTATGTGAACCAATTTACAATGATTAATAAAAAATGTTTCATAAACTAATGGTCGATTTATCTGATTGCTCAACTTCTGTCTTTTCCATCTGTCCTTCTTTGGCCCTCTGTCGAATCAGTCGATTTGGTGACACTTGGAGACTATTTGTTGGTTCCTGGAAAACTGCATTTCGTCTTGCCCAGTCACACTATCTCCTTCCACTGCAAGTTAGAAGGGATCTCGTAGTCCATCATTTCCTTGATTAGTATATCTAGGTCAATGCAAGAGGCATAAGTCATGGTTTCCATCCCAATATTCACTGTCTTAAACTGATCCGAAATCGGATTCAGAAGGCTGACAGGGCTTCAAAAAGGCTCAAAAATGAAAGTGCTCGTAATTCGACGAAACCAACACCATTGCGTCCGTCTCGTTTTCCTGATTCCGGTGGTATATTTATTTTCGTGAACGGAGTCCGTATGGAGGAGATATCGCGATTTTACCGCCAAGTCAAATAGGGAAAAATTTGGATGCTAACTGTACCTGTCCGTACAGTCCGTACGGCCACGTGGAGGGTCGTACCATCATGGTGATGTGGCATCTTGATGACATGGCGTATTTGTATTGGACGGTTGTTGACCAATTGGGTGCTGACATGTGTCTCTTCATTTTTGATTAATTTGGTTATGTGTAAAAAATATTGTTGGGAGTCCGCGGGTTTAAACCCCGGACCTCCCCCATAGCCAACGCCTTTGAAATAATCTGCTAGCCAATATACCCGCGCTTGTTCCTTGTTTGAAAGGCGGGGATTAATGTATTTAAGTTGGATGGTTGTTTGATTTTGAAAAGGGCGCGGGTCGGGGCCTAAGCCCCGACCCCTGGTTTTATAATATAACACATGTAACCATGTGTTAATATTACCGCGCGGGAAAACATATTATAATCATTACTTTGTGTTTTATATTACATATGTAATATGGCCGTGTATTAAAAATGCGCGGGGTTTGATTTGTGTTATGTAATGTTAAAACATTGTGTTATGTGCGCGGTTGTAACTTGCGCGGTTAAGTCCGTTACACGGTTTCAAACGGTCAAACGATTTTTGCGCCCAGCCCAAGGTCTTATGGTGCCATATGACTTGTTGAAGGGGGCGCGCGCCCAGCTTTGGGGGATTTAGCCCAATTCTAACTACTATATGGTTGCAAAGTGGGTTTTCATAACCACTTTTGATTTAATTAATGTAATTAATCCTTTTTTTTAAGGGTTATTGGGCATTTTTAAAGCCTAAATTCGTGGAGGAAGTTGGAGAGGGAAANTAAACTGATTCAAGATATCAAAATTTGTGGTCAAACATTCTACCAGGGTGGCTCCTTTCAAGTTTTCCTCCAGGCTTTCAAACTTAGAGTGATCCATTCTACATTGGGTGAGGTGGGAGTTGTATTCCTCCTGATCATATAATTTTCCTTTTCCATCCCAAAATGGTGGGAGGCATTTTATGAATAACTCTTCAAACAAATCTTTGAATTTCTGTATACTCTGCTCCATTTGCTTGACCTTGGTTTGAAATTATTTAAGCAGGTTATTCTTTCCAATGACCTTCCTGGCCCAAATGATCAATGTAGTCATTTCTTTGACCCCAATGGTCTGAAGTTCTACAATAGGGATGGAATTCAACAAGTTTATATCATTTTGGGCCCACTCTGATGGTTTCTTAGCCAAGGTCTCATTTACAACAGTGCGTCTTCTTCTGGCTGTGATGACCATGCTATATTTTTCATTGATGAAGTTCAAGTACACCCTAAACTTAGCAGCTTCAGTAGAAACAGAATCCCAAATGATGTGTTTAGCTCCCTACAACAATCCTTTGCCTTTCAACCTTGTCTTCAACTTATTTACTCTTTCTTGCAGATCTTGATTCTCCTTCTGGAACTGAGCCACCCTTTCATCCTTTGTTTTCATTTCTTGTTGCAGCTTCTCTATATCTTCCTTTAGACCTTTGATCTTTCCCACCTTCAAGTTGACCTGGGACATAGCTTGGACCAGTCCTTTAGTGCTTGGCCCAGTTTCTATAGTAGAAGGTACAAATACAACCATGTTTGGTACTTTTGTTTGTTCTTGTGACCAATTTTCCTTTTCTTTCTCCAGCTGTAATACCTTGGCCTTGTAATTCAATGCTTCTTGTTGAAATGTCTCCTTCTCCTATTCTAGAGAAACTAGTTTTGCAGTTTATGGATGCTTTGTGGCGGACATTTTTAGTTTTTTCTTCAAGATTTGAATCAGCTTGTCTTTCTCTTCTAAGGAGGCTTTCACTCTCTGAGGGCCTTCAAATTCTAATCCATTGACTTGAGTCTTCCAAGATCTGTTGGATGCTTTCTCTTGTCTCAACTGCCCCTCCAACTTAAGTGCACGATTTGATAGCTTTGAATTCTTCAAGATCAGACCCAAGTAATCTGAATACATCATGTCACTGGTGTTCCCGTGGAATTTCACCTTATCTGGAGCACTGATGTTGTCATAATACAACTTAACCTCAGACACTTTATCCTCATCTACAACTACTATGTTGAGTGTCCTCTTCTCTACATCCCTGACTGTGAAGAGAGAAGACTTGTGCTGAGAAATTATTTCTACCTCAGGGATCAACTCTCTTACTTCACTCATGGCCAAGTTTCCTTTCTCAACATATTTCCTTGCCAAATATTCTTTAGATTGTAGACTACTCCAGGTGCCTTATCAAAGATGTGTTTTTATCTACTAAAATCTCTTGATCTTATTTCACCTTGGGGTATGATTCCTTTACTATCTTCTTCATTTCCAGTGTCACTCTTCACCATTTCCATACTTACTTGTTCTTTAGGCTCCTCTTCCTCCAGATCCACTATCTGTGGGGATTGTGTGATCTTCGTCTTTTTAAGGACAACCTGTTGACTGCTGGTGCCTAGGACCTCTGAACTGCTTCTCTTGGTGTAGACACTTACTTTGGGAACTTGGAGTATCAACTTCTGAGGAGTCTGTTGTGTGGTTGGTGTTGGGCCCGAGATATGATCAGTTTTATGACAGATATTAGACACTTTTGCCGAATGTACATATGTGTTTTTCATGTTTTGGAGAAGCTTTTTGAAGAATTTTGTGCTAAAATGGTATGATCTACACTAGGTATGTATGATTCATGTTTAATGTTGATATTGAGTATAATTCATCAAGTTTTTATGATCCCAAGGATCTACTTCATGTTTTTTGGTGTTACACGGAAAAAACGCATCATGTTTCTGCTTTCGACACTCAGTCTGACACTCCCAGTACTCGATCTGGTACTCAGTCTAGCACTTCATCCAGCACTGCGTCTTGCACAAAAATGGTGGGTGATTTGGAAGTTATGGTATTGGCATCTAGTGGTGGGCGAATCAGGAACATGGGGTTTTCTCGTGCTTGCCCCCTCTAGCTACTGAACCTTTGACAACTCAGTTTAAGTTGTTAAGCAAGGTGATTATTGGCTCTCTCTATTTCGGTAGTTAGGGCACCATTAATGTAATTTGTCGATTTTAGAAGTGGTTCGACCCTCCTGTGGTCGACCACTTGGTCTGTAAATATTATAAATACCACTGTGGTGGTTAGATAGAAAAAAAGCAATAGAAGAACCAATGTGATAGGGACAAACACGATTTTACTTTGTTTTTCCATTTCTCATTGCCAGATTATATAAAAACTGTGTTTTTGAGTTTTCATGGTGAAATCGAATTGTTGAGTTCATGGTGTGCTTTTATGAAGTGGCCACGACTTGTTGGGGGGCCCACCAACAGTCTTGTAACCGTCCTTTAAGTTGTTCATGTATTTCATAGCTTAGATTTATCTCTTTATTTCCTGTACATGCATTGTTATTTTGTTAATTAATTTGTTGTTGTAGTTTAATCATTTTAACTCTCTTTTGCAAGTTAGTATGAAGGATTGTGTTAGCGTGCATTGATCTTGTAGTTAGGAAAAAATTTGCAAATTCATAGACTAACCCCGTGTGCAATTAGATATTAGATTATGTTTTATTTATGATTTTAGAATTAAATTTAAAACAGAGTAGAACAAAGTTTTAATTTGAGTTTTCTTTAACAAGGATTTGATGGATTGATAGGATTAATTTCAATTTTTAATTATTGATTGCTTATTTCATTTTTATGTAAATATTGCTTAATTAGTTGTTGATTAATGTATTTGTTAGTTTACTTTTTAATGTCATGTTTTAATTTTTGTTCTTAAGCATTTTCCTTATTGTAGTTTGAATTGTTAAGATAGATATAGCATAGTTTCACTTTATGTATTTTCTTTCCTAGAACTAGATTGCAATTACAATTCTTAGTTAATGGTTGAGTTTAAGTATGAATTTTCCTTACATAGTATAGAAGTACAATTATGATCTCGTTATACTGTTGATGGTTAATAATCACATGA
>SNQJ01S0139657.1:42701-67409 GCA_010110895.2 Picea sitchensis | reverse complement strand
TTATTAGACACTTTTGTTGAATGCACATATGTGTTTTTCATGTTTTGGAGAAGCTTTTTGAAGAATTTTGTGCTAAAACGGTATGATCTACACCAAGTATGTATGATTCGCGTTTAATGTTGATATTGAGTATAATTCATCATGTTTTTATGATCCCAAGGATCAAATTCACGGTTTTTGGTGTTACAGGGAAAAAACGCATCATGTTTCTACTTCTGACACTCAGTCCCGCACTCCTTCTAGTACTCGATCTGGTACCCGGTCCGTCACTTCGTCCAGCACTGCGTCTTGCACAAAAACGGTGGGCGATTTGGCAGTTATGGTATTGGTGGCCAGTGGTGGGTGAGTCAGGAACATGGGTTTTTCTCATGCTTTCCCCCTCCAGCTACTGAACCCTTGAAAACTTAGTTTAAGTTGTTAAGTAGGGCGATTATTGGCTCACTCTATTTCGGCAGTTAGGGCACCATTAATGTAATTTGTCAATTTTAGAAGTGGTTCGACCCTCTTTTAGTTGACCACTTGGTCTGTAAATATTATAAATACCACCGTGGTGGTCAGATAGGAAAAAAACAGTCGAAGAACTAGTGTGATAGCGAAAAATACGATTTTACTTTGTTTTTCCATTTCTCATTGCTAGATTATATAAAACTGTGTTTTTGAGTTTTCATGGTGAAATCGAATTGTTGAGTTCATGGTGTGCTTTTAGGAAGTGACCACGACTTGTTGGGGGCCCACCAACAGTTTGGTAATTGTCCTTCAAGTTTTTCATGTATTTCATAGCTTAGATGTCTCTCTTTATTTCCTGTACATGCATTGTTATTTTGTTAATTAATTTGTTGTTGTAGTTTAATCATTTTAACTCTCTTTTGCAGGCTAGTATGAAGGATTGTGTTAGCATGCGTTGATCTTGTAGTTAGGAACGAATTTGCAAATTCATAGATTAACCCCGTGTGCAATTAGATATTAGATTATGTTTTATTTATGATTTTTGAATTAAATTTAAAACAGAGTTTAAAACAGAGTAGAACAAAGTTTTAATTTGAGTTTTCTTTAACAAGGATTTGATGGATGGATAGGATTAATTTCAGTTTTTAATTATAGATTACTTATTTCATTTTTAGGTAAATCTTCCTTAATTAGTTGTTGATTACTTTATTTGTTAGTTTACTTTTTAATGTCATGTTTTAATTTATATTCTTAAGCATTTTCTTTATTGCAGTTTGAATTGTTAAGATAGATATAGCATAGTTTCACTTTATGTATTTTCTTTCCTAGAATTAGATTGCAATTACAATTCTTAGTTAATGGTTGAGTTTAAGTATGGATTTTCCTTACATAGTATAGAAGTACAATTATGATCTCGTTATACTATTGATGGTTAATAATCACATGAATATGCAAGGTAATTAACATTGTTTCCATAATGGCTAAATTCTCATTGGATTGTCTAATCCATACCTTTCACTTTGCTATTGAGATCAGTGTAGAGCTTATACCTCTGGAATTATCCTTTGTTGTCAAGTGCTATCAAGATATTATATGACACTGGAGACATTCACACAACCACCAACACTATATTTGAGCTTTCATAGGTTAAAATATAGTTTCTTGCTTTCGTAGATCAGAAAATATAGTTTCTTTCTTTCATAGATCAGAAGATATAGTTTCTTGCTTTCGTAGATCAGAAGATAGTTTTATTGCTACTGTAGGATAGATAGTATTTTTCTTTGATAGATTAAAGAGTAGTTTGTTTAGCATAGATCAAAAGTTAGTTGTTAGTTCTTCTTTCTTTCAGTTAGATAGATTTCCTTTTATGAATTAGAAATAGTTTTGAAGTTTGAATTAAGAATATAGTTCACTTGCCTCTTAGGATAGATAGTTGTTCAATGAGAATTTTTAATTATTTTACTTGCAGTAGAAGTTATCTTAGGGTAGTTAGTTGTTCACTTGCTTTAATAGGTTAGCTAGTTGTTTTTCTTACTTGTTTACTTGCTTTAATAGAATAATTGCTTGCTTGTTTATTTACTTTCTTTCATAAGGTAATTGCTCATCGAATTTAGGTAGGCAAGTTAAAGTAGTTTGCTTTTGTTATTTTCTTATTGTTATGCTTAATAGTTGTTTTTGCTTATTGTTATGAACTAGTTTGCTTCAAGCAGGGTTTTTACTTGTTTTCTTAGAACTATCCATCTATCCTTGATCCAAAAGTACTTAGGTTACATAGTTTCAAGTTGCTTAGTAGGGTTTTCTCATTAGATATCTTTTCTTGAATAGATTAGMCTTTAGATAACCMCTTTCTTATTTAGACTATATTGCTACCAGCCCTTCTACCTTGGCATATATTTTTCTACAACTCTAAGTTTACTTACCTCAGGTTGACAATTTAATTGAGGGTTTTTAATGTGTTTTTAGTGCATATAGAACAACCATCAGTTGGTCCCACTTGTTGTGTTTGAGCAGGATTGAGGATGGTTTCCATATCAACACAGGTTTCTAAACTTGCCAATTTGTTGAAACCTTCAACATACTCATGTTCATAAGGGGCCTTTTTGTTCATCAATCTTGTTTTAGATATGATATGATGTGGATTATATCTTCTCCCTTGTAGTTGTGCAAATAAAAACTCCTTGATTTTGGCCTGGATCTGAGATAAGAAGGATCTAGTTTTTACAATAAAGGGTCCTATGATGAAAGGAAATTTGAGGTTTGATGCCTTGTGCATTTTCAGGAAATGTTTTGTCTCTGAGATGATTCTTTTCCTGATGAACTCCAGGGAAAATGATCTGGGTGTTAGAAAAATAGGCAGAAGGTAGGGGGATTCATGGCAACCATAAATCCATATCACTGTTGAATGCATGAGAAACACCCAGTCCCCCACCATGTTCTCTAGACTAGGTTGTAAATAACTCTTCATGTCATCTAGCACCCTTGGCAGGCTGGCGTTGAAAACCAGGTTGTGAACTCTAGACATGATCTTATTTATGAAAATGAGCATTGTGATTATTTTGCATTCAGTTGATATGAATGATGTTTYAGGTAACTCTTTCTTGTTTGTCTCCAGGAACATCTTTAGAAACTATGTGTAATACCTGAAGTTCCATAGTTACTGAAAATTCACTAGTTGTTGGTGGACATTATCAGTTATGAATTTATCAAAGCTGATGCAAACAGACTGATTGGACTTTGATTGAAAAAATGTTTACAGAAAAACTAACATGACCTCGACCACATATCTGTCATTGTCCAGACCTAGAATCAGACTCAATATGGAATAGACTCATTGGATTTCAATAACCATGACATTTACATTCATTGGCAAGGACAAACTCTTAGAAATATGCTCGGGTTTGAAAATTGTCTGCAAAAATAGGTTTTTGACTTCAAAGGGACATTCCCGGTAAACCATGATTAGATTTGCTTCTTCAAATGGTTCAGACACTATGGAGGGGGACTCTAGTATACTGAGGGAGTATCGAATTGGTGGGCCATCTACTCTGTAGGGGAAGTCATACCCTAGTTTATTTAAGATGACTTTCTCTTCCTGTGAGTATTTCTCTGTGCACCAACCTATGAATTCCAGGAAAGGGAATGTGACCTCGATGGCGTAAGGGACTATGGAGGCCTGGACTGCTTCAAGAAAGGGTATATGTTTCCCTACATTATCTGATAAATTAGCTTTGGACACGGAGATGGGCGAGATGGTTATTTCGGTGTTGAACACATATGAATCTCTATCAATTAGGGTTTCTTAGTTCGACATGGGATCTTTCTCTACTATAGAAACAATTACAAGGTCCATGGTGACGATAAAAAATGCATGTAAATGAGCCAAAGATGCGTGAGTTTGGCACATAGTCGAGCTTCAGCTCGAATGGAGCAATTGCACCAACTTCCAATGTTCCAATGATTTGAAAAAACATAAAATAATGATAAGGGTCCACCCCTTTATATACACTTTCCCGATTTCAGGGATGGGGCAAAGCAGTTTGAGGTAAACTTCTTATCACCCTAAAATGCACCCGGTGGTGCCATGTGGCCCCGAGCCGAAACCACGGTATTATTTTCGGCCCGCTTTCAAGAATTAACCTCTGCGCTAGTTCTCCGCCCAAAATGATCCCTGATTGTTGATCTGTGGCGCCTGCGATCTGTGGCTCGCCAAGTCCCATAAAATCTGCACTTTCACTAGAATTAGCCTCCTTCTACTAGATATGGTCCTGTTCTCCAGTTTATCACGCCTCTACATCAGTTTAGCATCTCGCTAAGTCTTGAAACTGGATTTCATACAGAAATTGTTATAGTGATAACATGGGCTCCAACTGAGGATGGTAAGGACCCCACGAGGTAGAAAATAATGGTAGATCGGGTGCCTACCCATTGGGCTGTGATTTATTCCTGAAATCTGAATCTAGCAACCTTTATTCAGAAAATTCAAAATCTACTCAGCATAACTCAGTGCCTTCACCTCGGGCTTCGGTCATGCTATTTTTATTTCAATTTCTTCATTCAAAAAATGAAAAATGATTATGTTCAATGAATAGAAAAGGTGATGATTGTCCTAAACGATATAATGTTTGAGGAACCTTCCATTCACAAACCCTCCTCCAACAATGTCTCCATTACTTTCCTGTATCAGGTAGGCATTATTCTCATGGTATGCCATGATTTTGAAGGGTCCCAGCCATAGGTGGTCAAATTTCCCATTCTTTCCCTTGTCTTCATTTCTAACATCCCATATTAATACCAAGTCTCTCACTTTGAAGTCATCCTCCTTGGTATGTCTGTCAAAAGAGTTTTTGATCTTGTCTTGGTGCAGCTGAACATTGTTAAAGGCCTTTTCTCTGGTTTGTTGGACACTGATTAGTTGATCCTTTCTTCTTCAAGTGGCATCTATTTTTGCATCTTGTTCTTGTAACAACCTCATCACTGGAAACCCCAATGTAGTAGTAAAAACAACCTCTATGACTTAAACAATCTAAAAAGGTGGAGTGGTGATAGATATCTTTGGGGAGATTATGTCATCCCATAGTGCATGGATGAGTTTCTTGTGCCAAGCTTTTTTGTTATCTTGCAACAACTTTTTTATAATTCTGGTTAAGCTCTTGTTTGATGACTCAGCCAACCCATTGCCTTGAGGGTAATAAGAAGTGGAGTGGCCAAAAGTTATGTTGTATTCACTGCAAAATTTATCCATCTTTTTGGACTGAAATGATGTTGCATTGTCTGTGATGATTTTAATGGGACACCCGAACCTAGACAAAATATTGTCTTCAAAAAATTGGATGATAACAACATTTGTTGCATCCCTGGTGGGAACTGCCTCAATCCACTTAGTGAGGTAATATGTTGTTGTCAGAATCCATTTTTTTGAGATGAGAACTGCGGATGTATCTCTCCTATAAACTCAAGGTGCCACTGTCTAAAAGGTTCTTCAACAGAGATGGGTTTCAAAGGCAGAGGCTGCAATTTTCTTTTCCCATCAAAAATTTGACATTCATGACATCTTGAAACCTCTTTATAGACATCGAAAAAAATTCTAGGCCAATAGAACCCAACCCTCAAAATCTTGTGCACAATGATTTTCCAATAATGGTGGTCCCCAAAGTCACCCTTATGGAACTCTCTGATGGTCTTATCTGCTTCTTCCAACAAACAACTCAGTAAAATTCCCCCTGGATCCTTCTAATATAGAGATTGATTTACCATACAAAACTTGGTTTCCTTCATCTTTAAGAACCTGGCCATTGTTTTACTCAATTTAGGAGGGGCCTACAAATTTCTCAACACATAAATAATATCGTCATACCATGGGGAGTTGAGAAATTTATGGGATATTTGAGGAGCTCTCTCTTCCTCTACACCTGCTGACAAGTTAGTAATGAAATTTGTTCCTAAGAGTTCATAATTGGTCTGTGCCATCATCTTTACAAGCCCCTAACCCTTGATCAACTTTATAGGTTTGATCTCAAGGTCATACTCTAACAGCACAACTATCCATTTACCCCTTTTTCCTTCAGGATCAGGCTGGGTTAAGATGTCTTTCACAGAACTACTGGGCACATAAGCAATAGTATGGGAATGCAAAATGTAAACTATGAACTCTTTCAAGGCCTTGACTAGTGCATATGCTTGCTTCTCCATGATATCACAATTCAAGGGAGAATCCTCAATCTCCTGTTGTATTATTCTATGGGCTTCTCAAAATTCTGGTCATCTTTTTGTAGTAAAACACCAGCAATCATGTGTTCTGGGGAAAAAGAGAACAATATGAAGTCCTTTTCAAAATTAGGATTGGCCAGTACTGGATCCTTGGTCAAGGCCACTTTAATGTCTTTAAAGGATTTTCTGGCCTCAGGGGTCCACTTTATTTCATTTCCTTTCTTGAGCATCTTAGTAATATACTTTATGATTTCAGCCAAGTTAGGGATCAACTTTCTCACAAAATTCACTTTTCACAGAAAATATTGCACCTCTTTTTTACTTCTGGGTATGTCAATTTTTTAGATTCCCTCAACTCTGTTGGGATCTATCTTTATCCCCTACTTTGAAATAATGTGGCACAACAACTTTCCTTCTTCCATGGACAAATTTGACTTCTTTGGGTTCAAAGAGATACCGAACTTTCTACACTTCTGAAAATCCCTTCTTAGATGCTTGAGGTGTTCTTAATCCGAAACAAAATACACAGTGATATCATCTAGGTAGATAACAATGAATTTGTCTTTCTCATCAGCAAAATCTATGTCCATAGCTCTTTGAAATATTTCCCCTGCATTCATGATCCCAAAAGGCATCTTGGCATACATGAATGTACCCCATGGTGTTGTGAATGTTGTCTTTTCTTGATCATCAGGGTGCACCATAATTTGATTGTATCTAGAGAAACCATCCAACATTGACATTTTATGAGAACCTACCACTTTCTGTAAAATGTGATCCATCTTAGGCAGTGGGTAGTTGTCCTTTAGAGACACCCTGTTTAGATTTCTAAAGTCCACACACACCCTTATTTCCCCACTCTTTTTTTTGACTGGCACCAGATTTTCCACCCATTTAGAAAACCTCAAGGATACTATGATCTTGGCTTCAAATAACTTCTTTATCTCTTTCTCAATCAAGGGAAGCAACAAAGGATTTATCCTTATTATTTTTTGTTTGAAAGGCTCACGATCTTCTTTGATTGGGATCACATGTTGGATTATACTTGTGTCATAAACTTTCAGATCTTCATAGCTCCAGGAAAAAATGTCAGGGAATTCTTTCATTAAATTGATATATTTATCCTTGATTATAGGGCTGAGTGTTTTGGACAGATTAATGATCTTGGAATCCTCCTAGGTCCCAATATTTCAATCTTCAACATCCCCTTCATTTACTATAATTTTTGGACTCCTGGCCACATCATTATTATGAAAGAGTTTCTCCAATGGGACCAGACCCTTGGGAATGATGTTACTCTTCAGCTGAACTATATCTCTACCTGCAATTTGTTTTTCAAAGTAAACATCCTTTATGAAAGCAGCTACATCCACCTCTTCATCAATGTTCAAATTTTCAAATCCATTTTCCAGTTTAAGGAAACTTTCTATTTGTTTATCATCTTCAAAAACCTACCAGTACTTAATATTATCAGGCACTGTTGGTATGTTCTTGATCTCAACCTCATATCCCCTTCTAGGAAATATTGGAATTTTAAAAACTGAAGCTGAAGTGGCAAGGGCATCAACAATCTGATTATGACCCCTTGGAATCATTGAGAGGCTATATTCTGAAAATTATTCAAGCAGGTCAAGCACTGTATTCTTATATGCTCTTAATCTAGGGTGCTTGGATTGATATATTCCCTTCAAATGATTTATGATCAACTCAAAATCCCCATGAACAACTATCTTCTAAGCACCCATTTATTTTAAATATTTGAATCCTAATACCAATGCCTCATATTCATCCATATTGTTTTTGCAATCAAAAGCCAGCTTATAAGAGCACAGTTTGGTAGCCAACCTAGGGGGGGTTAATCCATACACCTGCTCCTGCCCCCTCTCTGTTGACAGCTTCATCGAAGCTCATGCTCCACATCTCATCTTTTTCACTGTTGTGATTCTCTGAAAACTTATCAATTTGCTGATCAGATCTATCTTTGATAGCCATATCAATCTCTAGCCCTTTCTCTTTGAAACATAGATCATTGAAGAAAATAGAATACCCCAAATCTGTTTCCACAGAGTAGATGGGATGATTATTCGATTGTGACTTGTTTTTTACCATGTATTTGAGAAAAAAATCTCTGTACAACCTCCTATATTGACCAAATACAGGGATGGTGGCGTATGACATGTCCATCTGGAAAGTTCCCTTCAACTTTGCATCACATGACCTGGATAATAACATGCCAAAATTGGGAGGAATATCAGCAACCAATACATCCATGACCATATGTTTTGTTGGAATTTGAGCTAAAGACACCACCAGATCTTTGATAAGACCTAGGCACTTCACCTTCCTTGAATCAAAGGAGAAAAAATCTTTGTAAGGCCTTGTGATGTCAAGGCCTAGTTGGTCCATGACCAACTTGGGCATTAGGTTATGGGATGCTCCTCAATCCAACATGGAATTGTGCAGAGTCATATCATGAATTTTTAGGCTGACATAGAAAGGGGGGACCTCTTCATCATCACTATGAATTTTGAGGCTGACATAGAAAGGGGGACCTCTTCATCATCATCACTATTTTCCTCTCACATCGCAAATAAATAAGATGGTTAAGATCATATTGTATGTTCAAAAGTGCTCTAATTTTGTTCCATCTTGGAGCATCTTGATGATCCGATTATATTCACTTTTCTGTTTCAGGTACCTTTTCTCTCGATTCTTTCCTTTTCTTTCCTTTGTCCACAACATCTTTTGTAGAAGAGTCCTTTTGGGATGACTTGAAGAGGGTATATTACTCTGAGATTCTTTCATGGGATTTCCCTTTGGAGGATTTCCTCAAGCCTAAGTGTGAACTGATTTCAAATATTATAATGTCTTTGGAATTGCACGATGGCATTCTGCAACCCTGCTTGGTACCTTCGTCACGACAACCCACATCATTTTCCCGCATGAAAATTTCATTACACTCCATGAACCGGGTCATGCCTTTCTTTTAGTCAAAAATACCTTTATCTCATCACCATCACAACAATGCATGTTGCCTTCAAAATTGTCATCATAATTTTCATTTTACATAATTATTTTTAAAAAGGTGGCATGGTTTGGTTGATTCCATGATTTTATGATTTCTATGATCCCATTGATTTCTCTAATCTCTTTGTCCGGGATTTGTGGGATTGCATGTCTTCTCTGATTTCTGGGTGGACCATCGGCCTGTTCTCGAGTGTTAGGATTATTATCTACATCCATTCTCTCCATCATTTTTCCCATAGTTTTCATCATCATTTCAAACCTTTCTTCCGATGTTTCCACAGGTTGAAGGTTGTTCTTTATCTTGAACCTTTTTCATGTCCCTATCAAAGTCAACTTTGATCTTCCCTGAGGCCATCATATTAACTTCCACTTATTGCATCGCTCATCATGTCATCTTAATGAACAAATTCCTTTCCTCAACAATAAAGAGAAATCACTTTCAAAAGAATCAAAATATATGAGTTGAGCAACTTTAAGGGGGCTTAATTTCAAGAGGGAATCATATTATAGATCTTCATGAATCTGGTTGAAAATTCATGCACTATTTCGTTAGGTGACCTCTTCATGTTGTTATACTAAGTCAACAACTAAAGGGAGTTTTTCTTGTTTACCAATTTTGCAAGAAAATTGGTTTCAAAGGCCTCAAAATTTATAATACTAGCTGTTGGGAGAGCTCTAAACCACTTTCTCACTTCCCAAGACTTTTTGCAAACAAACTCATTTTTGCATCTTCAAAATATACTTCTTCTAAGTCTATGAAATCATTAAACTAGTCTATAGATGTTTCAAGGACATGTTGCCTTCAACATCATACAAATTAATCCTTTGATTATAGTCCTGGGGTAAATCATGTAACTGAGCAGGGATTACGAGAGGGGAAAACCTAGCTACCATGGTTGCTGTAAGGACTTGAAGTGGTCAAGTTTTGAGTGTGGATCACAAGAGGCTTGGTAGAGGCAGCTAAAATCAAATCTTGTAACCTCTTCTCATCAAAGATGACTTCGCTCAAAAACAAGATTCATATTTAGTTTTGAACAGATTTTGCTCAAATTTTACATCAAACTCAAGATCTTCAATGCTTGTTACTCCATCTTGGGCAAGGATAGATACATCTGCCTAAACGCAGTCGTGGGCTTATTTATCTTTCTTTCTTTGTGTACAAGATTTCGTGGATCGCATATAGGACATGCCTTCCGGTCCGGGTTTATCCTAGTAGAATTTTGGGAGCCAGGATTCCTAGCTCAAAATGCTTTGTGAAGCTGGTCTCTTGGTAATGGATTCTCTAGGGAAAAAATAATCTCAACCAATAAGGCATTTGATTCACTGTCACCCTCAGGAATCCAATCTAAATATTTAAGTCGCTCTTTTCCGTGGAATATTTCACTTATCAGCCCCACAGCTGCATCGTTAGCACTATGTAAATATGTTTGGCCGATAAACAAATGATAGAGGTAATTGTTTCGACCAACTTTAGAGCTCGGGTACTATCCTTCTCACCGTAGAGGGCTATCTTCATCATTTGATATTTTTAAATCAATGGCTATATTTGGTTTTTGGGGGTTTTTTTTTTATAAATTTGTTGGCCAAGAAGGGGAGGGACACTTATGGACACTTAGGGCTATGGAGTCAAAATTGGAAGTGAATGAAAACAATGTCCGGTGGGTAGAATTATCCTCTGGATAAAGGCTAAATGAGGTGTTGAATCTGAGTTAAAAATTGTATTTATGCAAAGTGTAAGAAGAATGGGAAACAAGTAACCGTGATCGTGAGCATTACCGAAATGAATTTTGAATTAGTTGGGAAGAAAATTTTCCACACAGCTTAAATTTCTTCAACAGAGTATAAGATGAATTGTAAGCTTTAACTATCCAATTTAAATAGGAATAAAATGCAAATGAATAAATTAGAGAACACAGAAATACATACAATGAGAGAAGACAAAAATCATATCACCACCATTAGAATCTTTTCAGAGACTTCAAAAGCTTCGCAACATAATTCAATTCAAATTAAAATTGTAAATTCTGAATTCAAAAAAATTAAAATGTGCCCTTGCACTTATTCCAACATTAATACATTCAAAACTTCTAGCATTTATACAATTCGAGTTCTTTCTATAATTAGAAACCGGGATTACAATAGTTGAACTCTAAATGTTCCAAATTTTCTAAAATTGATTACGATAATTTCAACTGATAGTTTCGTTATGTGAACCAATTTACAATGATTAATCAAAAGTTCCATAAACTAACATTCTCACTTCTCAATCTCGGTTTCCTTTTCCATCTGTCTCCTTTTGGCCCTCTCATTTGTAATATGCCAATTTGCGACACTTGGAGGTTTGTTGTTCTGGGAAACTCAGATTGCCTTGCCCATCCACACACTATCTCCTTTCCACCGCAAGTCGAAGGGATATCAGAGTTCATCATTTCCTTGATTGTGATATCCGTGTCAATGTAAGAGGCATAAGTCATGGCTGGAATCCCAATCTTCAATGGCTTAAACTGATTCAAGATCTCAAAATATGTGGTCAAACGTTCTACTAGGGTGCCTCCTTTCAATTTTTCCTCCAGACTTTCAAACTTTGAGTGATCCATTCTACATTGGGAGAGGTGGGAGTTGTATCCTCCCGATCATATAATTTTCCTTTGCCATCCCAAATGGTAAGATCCTTTTGATGAACAACTCTTCAAACAGCTCCTTGAATTCATGTATACTCTACTACATATGCATGGCCTTGGTTTGAACTGACTTAAGAAATTTATGCTTGGAAATGACCCCCGCCCAAATAGATCAATGTAGTCCTATCTTTGACCCCTATGGTTTGAAGTTTTGTAGTGGGGGTGGAATTCAACAAGTTTATATCATTTTGGGCCCACTCAGAGGGTTTCTTCGCTAGGGTCTCATTTAAAAAAATGCACCTTCTTCTGGATGTGATGGCCATGCTATCTTTGTCATTAATGAAGTTCAAATACACCCTAAACTTAGAAGCTTAAGAAAAAATAGAATCTCAAATGATGTGTTTATCTCCTTGCAACGATCCTTTTCCTTTCAACCTTGTCTTCATCTTGTTTACTCTTTTTTGCAAAGCTTGATTCTCCTTCCGTAACTGAGCAACCCTTTCATCCTTCTTTGTTTTCTTGCTACAACTTCTCTATATCTTCCTTTTGACCTTTGATCGCTCCCACCTTCACGTTGACTCGATTACTCTCTCGACCAATCCGCCTGCCCAAATAGAAGTACAACTACATCCATGTTTGGTACTTTTGTCTGCCCTTCTTGTATTGCAATTTTCCTTTTCTTTCTCCAATTGTAATACCTTGGCCTTGTAATTCAATACCTCTTGTCAAAATGTCTCCTTCTACTATTAGTTCTAGAGAACCACCACATTTTGTGGATGCTCAGCATAAATTTTAGCTTTTTCTTCCAATATTAAATCAACTATTCTTCTCTCTCTTTATAAGCAAGGAGGCTTTCACTCTCTAAGGGCCTTTAGATTCTAATCTCTTAACTTGAGTCTACCAAGCTCAGCAGTTTTCTCTTATCTCAACTACCCCTCCAACTTAAGTGCATGAGTTATCAACCTTGAAATCTTCAAGCTCATACCCAAGTAATCCTAATACATCATGTCACTAGTGTTCTTGTGGAATTTCACCTTGTATGGAGCACCGATGTTGTCATATGCATCTTAAACTCTTAGACATTCTTTATCCTCATCCTAAAACCGCTATGTTGAGTGTCCTCTTTCTTACATCCCCATCAGGAACAAAGAAGACTTGTGTTGAGAAATTCTTTCTACCTCAGGGATCAACTCCCTCATTTCACTCATATCCAAGTTTCCTTTCTCATCATATTGCCTTGCCAAATCTTCTTTAAATCGATAGACTGCTCCATGTGCTTTATCAAAAATGTGGTTTTTGTTGTTGAAAGCTCTTGAGATTCTTTCACCTTGCGCCATGCTTCCTTTACCAACTTCTTCATTTCTAGTGCCACTCTTCACCATATCCATACTTACTTGTTCTTTAGACTCCTCTTCCTCCAGATCCACCATCTCAGATTGTGTGATCTTCATATTTTAAGGGACAACCTGCTGATTGTTACTTCAGGGCCTCGAACTACTCCTCTTTGTGTAGACACTTACTTTGGGAAGTTGGAGTATCCACTTCTAAGGATTATGTTGTGGGTTTGTCCCCACTTGTTGTGTTTGATCAGGCTACAAAATGACTTCAATATTTGCATAGGTTTCCAGATTTGCCAGTTTTTCAAATCCTTCAACATGCTCATTCTTGTAGGGGCCTTGTTTTCTCATTAGTCTTGTTTTAGATATGACCTAATGTGGATCGTATCTTCTCCCTTGCAACTATGTGAAACCAAAGTCTTGAGTTTACCAGATATGATAAGCATGATCTTTTCTTGACAATGAAAGTTCCATTGATGAAAGGAAATTTGAGGTTTTATGCCTTATGCATTTCTTAATTTTTTTGTCTCGAGATGATTCTTTTAATGATGAACTCCGTGTGGAAAAGACTATGGGTGTTAGAAAAATAGGCAAGAGGTACGGGGAATCATGGAAACCAAAAATCCATATCATTGTTGAATGCATGAACAACACCTACCTACTATGTTCTTTTTGGATTAGCTATAATAAATTCATGTCGCTTAGACCTTGAAGGATGGTATTGAAATTAGGTTGTAGTCCTCGACATGATATTATTTATGGAAATGAGCATTGTGATTCTTTGCATTCATTGATGAATGTTGCTTCAGTACTTCTTCTTGTTTGTCTCAGGAACATCTTCAAAAGTGTGTAATACCCGGCGCCTTTAAACCAAAATTCACTATTTGTTGGTGGACATTATCAACTATGAATATATCAAAGATGATGCAAACTAACTGACTGAACTCTGACTGAAAAAATTAGCGTAAAAACCTAACATGACCTCTAATTCACATATTTGTCATTGTCCAAACCTAAAATCTGACTCAAAAGGGAACAAACCATTGGAATTCAATAACCATTACACTCACATTCATTGGAAAAGACAAACTCTCTAAATATGCTCAGTTTGAAAAATTATTCTGCATAAATAGGGTTTTGACTTCGGAGGGAAATTCCCTGTAAACCGTAATTAGTTTTTCTTCTTCAAATAGTTCATATATTGTGGAGGGGGACTTTGGTATATCAAGGTCATATCAAATTGATAGGATATCTACTCTACACAGGACATCAAACCCTAGTTTATTTAAGATGACTTTATATTCCTGTGAGTATTTCTTTGCGCACCAACCTATGAATTCCGGGAAAGGAATCGTGACCGATGACGTATGGACCATGGAGGCCTACACTACTTCGAAAAGGGTATGTGTTTCATTATTTGATAGATTATCTCCATCACCTGAGATACAGATGGTTATTTAGGTGTCGAACACATCTGAATCTATATCACCAGGGCTTCTTCACCACATGGCATCTTACTCTATTACGTAAACAATTGTGGTCCATGGTGACAGGAAAATATCGGTGAATGAGAATATAAAGAGTTTCCACATGTCGAGCCTGGGTTCGAATGGAGCGGTCATGCCAACTTCCAACATCCCAATGATTTTCAAAAACATAAAATAATGACAAGGGTCCACCCTTTATATACACTTTCCCGATTTCTGGGATGAGGCAAAGCGGTTTGGGGTAGACTGCTTTTCTCCTTGATATGCATCTGGTGGCGCCATGTGGTCCCAAGCCGAAACCACGTTATTCTTTTCGGCCTGTTTTCAAGAATTAACCTCCATGCTAGTTCTCCACCGAATTGATCCCTCGACCATTGATCTACTCGCGTTCGATCTCAGGGCTGGGGTTGGGTCCCATCAACTCCAAGACTTCCGCTTAGAATTATCCTCCTACTAGATATGGCCCCGTTTCTCCAAATATCACACCTCTACATCATTCTAGAAGACCTCGCTTGTCCCCGAAATTGGATTTCATACGTAAATTGTTATAGTGATACAGATTTTATCCTTACACTTATCCTTCCACTACTTAATCCATGGCTATGACTTAATCAAGAATTGAGATGATCTAACACCATTTACTCTGTGACTTCATCCTTCGTGAATTGTGGCCATTGTAACCTTTCAAATCTTCCAAAGAATATTTCTCTGAAGTAGATCATACGGTCATTATTCTATTTGCATGATGAACAGCTTCCTCACCACTTCGTAACTTCGATGTTCAGTGATCTCTAGACTTTGTAATCAATAAGGCTTCTAGATCAAAGACGCGTGTCCATAAGTCTCAACTGTTGACGCGATTCAAGTAGATCAACAATTAGTGTTAGTTCTGACCTTCGAAGTGCTTCGAGCAGTTATTGGTTCTAGAAATTGGTTTCCAAATTACATACCTCGGCGATGTAGCTTTTTAGATGTATTAACTCCAGCCAGGATTCGGACGACAACCGAGAGTGACTTAACTTCGCCGGGTGAATTCATATGTTCTGAATCTTTTTTCGTTGAAGTGGTCAGCACCAAATTTGACCATTGTTGATATAATGCCTCTTTCTTATTCCAAATCAATCCACTACTTAACTCTAGATAAAATATTGATCTAGCAAATGAGAAACATTGCAAAATCTCTACATATCTCGATGGTCCCAAGCTCCATGGTCACCATGACCGACGGTAATGATATATATATAAATATATTTCCAATGAATGGTCGGGATCCTTCATCATCAGATCGATAGTTATTGTCACTTTGACCAAAAGTTAGGGTCCTGACAGGCCATCTCGAGCTCCAAGCCGGGTGAGAGCTTCTCAAGGATTCCAAGCACATAGAGCCCCCACCATACCTTTTCACTACGCATCGAATAAGTATAGTGTGGGTTGTCTATATAAACCCACATAATCTTTTCTCACTTCCAATGTGGGATAAATCCTATTACATGAGACAATAAGCACCATCAATTTCTTGATCGGAAACCATTGCTTCTCACTCTTTTCATGTGACGATCAACTATCAAGATTTCCATCGATCCCGATGAAATTTCTACAATGTGATCTTCCTTATGATATTTGATTAATTTCCTTGCTTATGAGATTGAATATCTCCATATTGTTTTCATTCTTGAATACTCAATGTGCTTTCCTTTTCCTGATATTTGATCTCTCTCAAGATATTGTCTTTCATTTTCAAGATCTCTGCACACTGCTTTTGACATTTTCATAATCAAGAGACAGACATATTTATTTGACATGAACCTACATACCGTTATACTATTTTGACATCAATGACAACACATTAATGGACACTATGTCCAATAGAAAGTGGGTTTACGACCTGAGGGTTTGGCCCAAAAGAGCATGAAACAATATTACTCCACTCACAATATTCCACATTAATAATCATAGAGTTAGGACTATGCGTGGGCGTATTATCCACGAAGACCAACAACCTTAACATATAGGCAGATTGTCCACAAAATCCCATAGGAAAGGGGTAGAGAGAACCCATTTTCGAACAAGGAATAAAACCCAAAACAAAGGACCAGAGGCAAAGCAGTCTTGGACTCCCACCACATACTTTTCATAGAAAATCAGGAACAACAATTCAAGAAAGGCACCCATGACTATTTTAATGCCAATGGTCTCACAACAACCACCATTGTGAAAACAAACTTGAAAATCAACCAACACACAATCAAACTCATTTTAACAGCTTTGGAAATACACAAACCATGAGAAAGCAAGACAACTATTGACTTAAAGATCAGAGCAATTGTTTATGGATGGTAGAGAAAGAAAACCCCATACATGTGAAAAATATTTCATATGCAAAAAATACCAGCTTGTATACCTCCTCCATGACTGAGAAAATCAGAGCAACAACAATAGAGAGAAACTAAGAATGACTAGGCGTGATCTGCCTCGAGGTGAGTTTGAGGATGCATTTATGGTAGACGCCACTTCTTCCTTCACATTTCATTCATGGCTAGTAATAATCTAGTTCACTCTTAACATTCAAATCGATTAATTCAACCAAATTTTCCGTATGTTGCAATTTATCAATGCGCCAACACTTGTCACTACCCCATTTCACATATAACAATTTACTAGGGATACAACTAATCTTGCAATTAAACCAATGCACACAACAATTGTTTATAACCTCAAATGTGACATAAATCAAATATTTTGTTGTTGATAAAATATTCCAACATGGATTTCAATTCAAACAATGCATATACCCTTGTGGTATGAAGTCACCATAACACACATATAACTTAAACATGGAGTTTAGGTGTTGTCTCAAAATAATTGTAACATAATAATACTTGTGAATGTTATATAAAAACAAGACCATTCCCTAAATCAAATCTCCTTTATCATCATATTTGATTAATCATTCTGACGGATACTTTAAACGCAAATAACATGTAGGGTGCATCTCATCCAACTCATAAGCATGTAAACCATAATTGTTGTTTTATTCAGCCATAGTAACACAATTTTCACCAGGAGTCCCACCTATTAGTATATTATTATTAAATAATAATAAGTCATACATGCTGCAACCATTTTGCAAGAAGGTACCCTTATGGGGTAGGGAGCCTTTGAGCTGCCAACAACCAGGGCCGACCTAATGAAATTCTATTCGGCGATTAAGAACTCATAATATTTAGTTTCACAGAACAGTGAACACAGATCAAAGAATTATTGACAAGAATATTTATGCAACAGGGGGGAAAAGATGTCTTAATGGAAAAAATGATCCTGGACTTTGGGAATAACTCATGAAAAGTATTACGTATGAGGATTTGGTCCCTGTATGCATAACATTTGATTGGTCACAAACAAAGTGTTTTTGTTTTAAGGAGAAATTTAATGATTCTTTTGAATCTTGGGATGGAGAGAAGAAAGGGATAGCACAAAGTAGGGAAGAAAATCAAATCATCTATCTAACAACAATACTGGAGTAGAAATAAATTTCAGTGATGTCTAAAAGGACATGATGACAGTTGTGTAACTTAATTGTTATTGATCAACAATACTTATAGAATGGCATTGTTGTGGAGAAATGGATCCAAAACTTATTTCGATAAAACAAAAAGAAAAAATGTATGGAAAACAACGTAAATTGAAATGTATGTAAATGAAACAACAAAAATGAACAATCAATTAAATAAAGAAAAACAAAATAGTGAAACAAAAAACTATATACAACAATAGTGATTTCCATGTAGTAAGTTTATCATTCAAGCTGGCTCCACATAATGCTTCAAGTGGAACTGCTATACTATAGGAAAACAATCATCTTTCCAAGTCTTTTGTAAATAAAGAATTGCACTAGGACAAAAGTGATTTTGAAAGGACATAGCCATAATTTTTGAAACTTCTAATGTCTTCCTCTATTAGCATGGGTTGATTCCCAAAGAAATAATTTCTCATTTACTTTAAATTTGACATATTTTGCGCGCTTGTTAAAATATTTCTTCACAAGCTATGTCTTCTCTTTATGTTTTTCAAGGAAAACATTATTTGTTCTTCTAAGGCTAATAAGGCATTTATCCTTTGAGGGACATTAGAAGAATTTAATTATTTGATCTATAGCATCATCCATAGAGAAGAAATTTCCATCTCAATAGGAAGAATGGCTTATTGACCGTAGAAAAGATGAAAGGGAGTGAAACTTGTGCTACTCTTGGTGGTAGTGTGATCTTCCCAAAGGGAATAAGTGAGGACGGTGTGCCATTGATGAGTCTTATATTCAACCAGCCTCTTCATTATCCTAACTAGTGTTTTGTCAGTAGACTCGACTTGCCCATTTCCTTGAGGGTACTAAGATGATGTGGGCGAAATGTTTGACCCCGCTTAGCCAAATTGAGTCATATTAGCAGAAATAAAAGAGGGACCGTTTTTTTGTAATAATCTCTAAAGGAATTCTAAATATGGAGAAGATATTAGTTTCCAAGAAAGAAATTGCATGCTCATCTTGTGAGTGCCTAAGAGGGACAAATTCAGTCCACTCAGTGAAATAACTGCGGTTGTTAAGATAAAAACCTATCTTGCTGAAGACGGAGTATTAATAAGACCAATAAATTCCAAACCCCATTTAGAAAAGGAAAATTAGGAAGATCAGGTTGCAAAGGCATGGTAGAAAAACATTATTTCCTAGTTAATTTTTGGCACTTGTCACAAGAACTTGAAAAAACATAAGAATCATGAAAAATTGAAGGCCAATAATAAAATTTTCTGATTATTTTAAAAGCAATAGTATTTTATAGGATAAAATAAATTTATTGATTAAGGTTGGTTGTCATTGACAACCCTTGAAGAAAGCCCCTATATCAAAGGTTTCTGGGTAATGGAATCTATTGTTTGGATGTGTAAATATGACTCATTATTGTCTTTTCTGGTTGATAAGAAGTAAAGATGGATGAACCTGCGGTCCCCTTTATGGTGAAAGCCCTCACGGGAAGATGCTTTTGCGACTAAGAGAACCCATGCTTAATTGTGGAATAATGAGATGAAGGACAATGAATTTGTCGTAAACTATCATATATGGATAGTTCTTGCCACCATTTCTCGATGGTATGTGGAACGTCACACAACTCCTCATGATTAGAGAGCTATGGCCATGAGAAGTTGAGACCCCAAGTTTGGGTAATGGACCCAAGCTTGTTTGATGGATAATGGCATTGATCCGATTTTATGAGAAAACAAAATGACTACATATTATTACCGTATGCTAGCGCAATGTATCAACGAGATACAAGAAACCGCTTTCATTCAATAAGGAAATAAGTCAAACCCAGAAATGCGCCGAAAACAAGATTGATGAAATGGTGGTGGCTTATCTCCGAGAAGAGATGATGGTTGTGCTCATCTCGAAAGAAGGTGATTACAATGAGGCTCTCAAGGCCTTTTACAATAAACAAAGGAGTTTCAAAATCCTAAACATTCAAAAACCTAACCTACGAGATGAAGCACCAAACATGGGCCCCGTTTGGGTAAGTCAAGACATCAACTTCTATCGTGAAATCTTTGCATACGACTGCTTTAGTACAATGATGGCCTATTGAAAGATATAAATGAGGACTGCGCTAATAGTTTCACAAAATTTCATCGAAAATTTATGACACAACATACCCCCAAAAATGTCGTTTAGCCGCAAACGTCTGAAAGTTCAGACCCTAAAAACCGCTAAAAAATAGTAAATTATCAAAATTACTAGAAAGTTGTTGTGAGACAGATGGAAAGGTGGGTGGCCATCAATACCCACTGGATCAATCCTCCATCCTTAGGAAGAAATGGTCTCCATTGCATTGATTTCCCCCATCGAATGAGGAAATTTCTCATTAATTTGGCCCCCGTGACCACTTTGCCTTGGTGCGTGAGTTGCCCTCGCTTTGATGACTCGACAAAGTTGGATCCTTTGTTGTCGAGAGTGCCCTTGATATGTGTGTCCACAATATGATCCCAGGATGCCCGCTGTATGCTACCTGCTGATCTCTCCGCGGTGTCAGTTGTTCTGCTACGCCCGAGGTGTCCAATAATGGTGGGAAATAAGGTCAAGGAGGTCCACATTGAACACCGGGTGCGTGCCAAGGAAAGGAGGAATGTTGAGATAATAAAAGAATTATCCCCACGGCCTTTTGTGATGGTGTATGACCCATAATGGAGTGGTCAAAGCCTGAGCGGGGGTCTTGTAAGGCGTTCTTTCCGCAAGTGCAACTAAACTTTGTCACCTAAAACTTATGTGGAAACCGATGTTGATCATGGCACTACTTGTAATTTTTGTCATTGGACTTCTGTAGGATATCATGAACTAGTTGGCAGATATGTTGGATCCTCTCAATTAACCAAGTGGCTTTGTCATCCGGCCAGTTGTAGAGAGGATCTCTACCGAGGTGACCGCAAGGGGAGCAACATCTATGGGACTCCAATGGTTGGAATCCCAACCCCACCTAAAAGGGCTATGGCCGGGTTGAGCTATGCAGGATTGGTTGTAGCTATGTTGAATATAGGGAAGACTCTCATCTCATGAGAGGGTGTTTGGAATTATACATCAATAGGATATGCACGATCATTCAATTTATGACCTTCAGCTTGGCCATCTTTCTCAGTAAAGGTCATGATTTGGTGAGCTTGGTGTCCACCAAAGGACCAGAGGCTCTACCATAATGTGTTGACAAATCGAATGTCCCTATTTTGGAGCCAATGGTCAGGGATTCCAAAATGTACCCGCACTATTCAAAGAAGATCTGGCGCTGGCTTCTACTATAGATGTTCTTCTTGCAAGCAACTAGAATCTTCTATCTTAGAAAAGAGATCAACAAACAAAAACACGTACCATTTCCAAGATGGTGGACGGAGGCCCCACATGTACTTCATTGAGATGTGGATTCTCATGGCCTGTGAAGAACAGGGAAGAGGGTACTGCACTTCATTTTAGTGGTTGGTCGGAAATAGCAATGCAAGACATGATATATTTCATAACCTCCTCAATGGGTTTCGCCAAGAGAAATGTTTTTATACATCACATCGCTCTTTTTCTATTATCTATGTCCTACCACCCTAGTGGGATTCCTAGATCATCTTCGCCGCTTCACTTGATGGAACACATATAATGGGCCCGCATACAACACAACAACCCATCCTAAGATGGAAATTATCGACAACTACCTTTTGTACCCAATATTCGGTAGGTGGTGGCAAAGTATGGGTTTGTCTCATATAGTTTAGCCATTCATAGGTCCCATGTAGCCACAAGAGCTCTGTTAATCGTGGTGAGTGTCAATACCTAGTGATCTAATGAGGCAATCACTGATGTGGTTGGTTCTTCCCATTTTATACTTGATGTTGAGGTGGAATTGTTGCAAGTATGTAGACCACTACTGACGGTGTTCATTCTAGAATTTTCCTTGTTCCTGCATGAACTACAGTGGCTTAAGATCAGTAAGTGTGGATGATTGTCTCCTCCTAAGAATGTAATGTCTTAATCGAAGTATAGGCTTGCACAATGGAGTATTATTTCTTTGTCGTAAGTAGGGTAATTACGGATAACATATGATAGTGTCGCACTATGCGATAGGCCAAGCTAGGTGGTCGGCTGCTGCGGAGAACGACCTGCCACATCATAGTCTTAAGCATTAGTCTCAATCTCAAAGGGTCATTGCAGGTATAGTAGTGAAAGTATTCAGGGCTGAGCACAAGCACCGATTCAAATCATCAAATTGTTGTTGGGGCCACCACGCGAAATTTCACCTTGCCACCGTAATCTCTAGTTATTTGGCTAATGAGAGCCCACAATATGGGAGAATCCCAACACAAACCCGCAAGAAATTGGCAAGGCCCAAGAAGCCTCAAAGCTCAAAGAGTGTATTGTGGCTGCCTAGTCATGGATGAATTGGATCTGGTTGGATCCACATGTACTATGTTAATCAATGAGCGTAGGCCTGTGGGTAATGGACCATGTCCATGCCGAAGGAGCATTTTTCCAAGTTGGCGTATAGCTTCAGGTTGCAGGGTGTGCATAACCCGTTGAATATGCTACAAGTGTTCTAATTCAAGTCTTGTTGTAATGAGAATTTCATCCGTGATACACCACTAAAGTATTGGTGAATGGTCACAGGATATTGTCCATCATCCTCATGAAAGTGGTCGAGCATTTGTCGTCCAAAGGCATGACCAACCATTCAAAAAGGCCTTCCTTGACTTGAAGGCGGTCTTCCACATCTATCCGTTTCTATCGAGACCTAGTGGTAGCCAGACTTCAGATCAATCTTACTAAAGTATTTGCCCCCAGCGAGCTGATCATGACATCACCGACCAGGAATCTGCATCTGGCTTCCTAATGTGATTTTATTCAGAGCCTTATAATCAATGCAAAGTCACCGTGTTCCATCTTTCTTCACCAAAGATGATCAATTCCATAGATGAGCCGACAAATATTCCTTTTGTGGAGAAATTTGATCTCATTACTTGATCTCCTCATTCTCTAACAAAGAGCGGTGATAGACTGGCCCATTGGGAAGCGGTGCACCAGGGGTCAGATCGATGGGGTGCTTGACCTGGGAGTGCAGAGGTACCCCAGTAGGTGAGGAGAAGATATCTGAGTATTCTTCCATGACCTTATCTACTTTCTTCTGCTGTGTGGAGAGGTCGGTCGCAAAGACCCTGGATGTGGATGTGATTTTTCTCTCATTCTGAGAGTGAACCACGAAGAAGACAAACTTCCCCGTCTGAGAGATGACCTTCCTGCATTGCTTAGTAGAGATCAAGGAAATATCACTAGGTGGGACAACCTCGAGTATCCTGTACAATTTCTTGTTCAAAGTAATAATAACACTACGAGGCCTACGTTCATATACAACATGGTGTTTCCATAAATAAGGTTGGCCCAAAAGAACATCGCAAACTTTGAGAGGAGCAACATCACACAATACCTCGTCTTTGAAGGGCTTTATGCCATATGACAATCGACATTGTTGGCTGATGCGGAGATCGCTTCCTTGGCAGAGCCATCCAATGGTGTAGGGTTGTGGGTGCGGCGTTGTCGGTAGGGCTAGCCACTTAACAACCTCTGCTGAGATGAGGTTCTTATGGATACCACTATCAATGATGAAGTGCAGTGGGGTGCCTTTTACCCACATCTGTGAATGGAAGAGGCGCTCTCCTTCTTCTGGCTCATTTGGTTCACCATGCAGGAGATTGGTGGTAGCAATGGTGGCACTGGGTTCCGTGTCAATGATCCATCTTCCCCTTTCTGGTTCTGACTTAAATTCAGAACCTGCATCTTATTCAGAGGCTTTCACTTCGGGCACCAGTGTTTTCTTTGAGCAGCAGTCAACAGTGTTATGCCAAGGGCTCTTATGGAAGTCGCACCACTTCCCGGTATCTTTCTTTGACTTTTCGGTGTCCTTCTTTGTGGCTTGGACTGGTTGTCCTGATAGTTTCCATCTTTTCTCTGTCCTTTGTTATGTGGGTTGGGGCCACCCCTTCCTGGATTTTTTTGTACGGGGTTCCTCGGCCCAAATTGTCGCATCTTTTTTTTTGAGCTTCTACTCAATTTTGACAGCATATCGGTAGGCCACGCCCAAGGATGAGATGTCCAGAAATTCCATTTTGGTCTGGATGTATCTATGCAGAGCACCGTGATACTTGAGCACCAGATGTGGCTCTGAATCTTTGATACCCAGCTTGGCGCGCAAGTTATGGAAGATATTTGTGAAATTTGGCACTGCTTGGTCTCTTTCTTCCTGCAGTGTGGTCCAATTGGTATACAAGTCGTCATAACTTTTGACAAGGTAGTATTGTTCCTTAATAGAATCCCTGAAGGATTCCCAGGTGGTCGTGACTATAAATAATGAGGGTTCCTTTGTTTCCTTTTGCTCACAGAAAGTTTCCCACCAATCTTTGACATGGGGAACGACTTTGAGGAGTGAAAAATTAATCTTTTCTCTATTTGAAAAGTTATGGACAGACCAATACCCTTCTAGTAGATTCAACCACTTGTTTACAGCATCTACATCTATC
>SNQJ01S0139657.1:25197-38545 GCA_010110895.2 Picea sitchensis | reverse complement strand
TTACATTCTTGGGAGGGAGACAGTCATCCACACTGATCATAAGCCACTGCAGTTCATGCAGACACAAGGAAAATTGCATAATGACTGCCATCAAAAGTGGTCCACATACTTGCAACAATTCCACCTCAACATCAAGTATAAAATAGGAAGAACCAACCGCGTCACTGATTGCCTCAGTAGATCACTAGTCATGACACTCACCACAGTGCTTGACTCTTGTGGCCATGGGACCTCTGAATGGCCCCAAATCTATGACATAGACCCATA
Organism: Picea sitchensis; assembly: GCA_010110895.2. Taxonomy (NCBI): domain Eukaryota; kingdom Viridiplantae; phylum Streptophyta; class Pinopsida; order Pinales; family Pinaceae; genus Picea; species Picea sitchensis. The sequence continues at coordinate 38,278 of SNQJ01S0139657.1, read as the reverse complement.
CTTTGCCACCACCTACCAAATATTGGGTACAAAGGTAGTTGTCGATAATTTCCATCTTCAGGATGGGTTGTTGTGTTGTCTGGGCCATATATGTGTTCCATCAAGTGAGCGAGCGAAGATGATCTAGGAATCCCACTATAGTTGGGTGGTAGGACACTTCGATGTCGAAAAGACAGTGGCGATGCTATAAAAACATTTCTACTGGCCGAAACTTCGACAGGAGGTTAGCAAGTATATCATGTCTTGCATTGCCTGTGCTATTTCCAAACCAACCACTAAAAAACAGGGTCTGTACACCCCTCTTCCTATTCTTTATAGGCCATGGGAATCCATCTCAATGGACTACATGTCGGGCCTCCTGTCCACCATGCAGGGAAATGACTGTGTTTTTGTGCTTGTTGATCTCTTTTCTAATATGGCGATTCTAGTTGCTTGCAAGAAGAACATCATAGTAGAAGCCACTGCCAAGCTCTTCTTTGAATGAGTCTGGGTACATTTTGGAATCCCACAAACCATTGTCTCAAATAGGGACATTCGATTTGTCAACACATTATGGTTGAGCCTCTGGTCACTGTTGGACACCAAGCTCACCAAATCCATGACCTTCCACCCCCAGAAAGATGGCCAAACTGAGGTCATAAATTGAATGATCGTGCATATCCTATGAATGTATAATTCCAAGCACCCTCTCACATGAGATGAGAGTCTTCTCTATGTCCAACATAGCTACAACCAATCCCTGCATAGCTCAACCGGCCATAGCCCCTTTTAGGTGGGGTTGGGATTCCAACCATTGGGTCCCATAGATGTTGCACTTCCCCTTGCGGTCACCTCGACCGAATCCTCTCCTGCTTCAACTGAGGCTGACAAAGGCACTCAGTTCATTGAGAGGATCCAACACATCTACCAACGGGTTCATGATATCCTATAGAAGTCCAATGACAAGTACAAGTAGTGCCATGATCAACATCGGTTTCCACATAAGTTTTAGGTGGGTGACAAAGTTTAGTTGCACTTGCAGAAAAAATGCCTTACAAGACCCCATCGGAAGCTTTGCCCACTCCATTATGGGTCATACACTATCACAAAGGCCGTGGGGGATAATTCTTTTGTGCTCAACATTCCTCCTTTCCTTGGCCTGCACCCAGTGTTCAATGTGGACCTCCTTCGGCCTTATTTCCCACCATTATTGGACACCTCAGACGTGGCAGAACAACTGACACCAACAGAGCTCAACCCCGACTGCATACAACATGCATCCCATGATCATATTTTGGACACACATATCAAGGGCACTCGACAACAAAGGATCCAACTTTATCGAGTCGTCAAAGCAGGGCAACTCCTGCACCAAGGCAAGTGGCTCACCCGGGGCCAAATTCAGCAGAAATTTCCTCATCTGATGGGGGAAATCAATGCAATGGAGACCATTTCTTCCTAAGGATGGAGGATTGATCCAGGTGGGTATCAGTGGCCACCCACCTTTTCCATCTGTCTCACAACAACTTTCTAGTAATTTTGATAATTTACTATTTTTAGCAGTTTTTCGGGTCCTGAACTTTCGGAGCCGTTTTGAGGCCCTAAACGACATTTTTGGGGGTATGTTGTGTCATAAAGTTTCGATGAAATTTTGTGCAACTATTGTAGTCCTCATTTATATCTTTCCAATGGGCCATCGTATGCCTAAAATAGAGATCGTATGCAAAAGTTACGACCCCGAGAAGTTGATGTACTGACTTACCCAAACGGGGCCCACATGACTTTTGGTGCTTCATCTCCTAGGGTTAGGTTTTTGGATGTTTAGGATTTTTGAAACTCCTGTTTATTGTAAAAATGCCTTGAGAGCCTCATTGTAATCACCTTCTTGTGAATGAGCACAACCATCACATCTCTTCTCAGAGATAAGCCACCACCATTTCAACAAGCTTGTTTTCCGCTGCATTTTACAGTTTCAGCTTATTTCCTTATTGAATAGAAAACCAGTTTTACTGTATCTCTGTTATTCTGTGCTAAGCATCTGGTAATAATATGTAGTCATTTTGTTTTTCTCATAAAATCCGGATCAATGCCATTATCCATCAAACAAACTTGGGTCCATTACCCAAACTTGGGGTCTCCAACTTCTCATGGCCATAGCTCTCTAATCATGAGGAGTTATGTGACGTTCCACATACCATCAGAAATGGAATGACAAGAACTATCCATATATGATAGTTTACCTGACAAATTCATTGTCCTTCATCTCATTATTCCACAATTAAGCATGGGTTCTCTTAGTCCGCAAAGCATCTTCCCGTGAGGGCTTTCACCATAAGGGGACCACTTTGGAGTTCATCCATCTTTACTTCTTATCAACCATGAAAAGACAATAATGAGTCATATTTACATCAAACAATATTGGGTCCATTACCCAAACCTTTATGCTACGGGGCTTTCTTCAAGGGTTGACATCAATGACAACCAACCTTAATCAATAGGTGGCCACTTTTCTGCTAAAGCTACTGCTTTTAAAATAATCAGAAAATTTTATTATTGGCCTTCAATTTTTCGAGATTCTTATAAATTCGCAAGATCTTCTGACAAGTGCCAAAAATTTGTTGGGAAATAACATTTTTCTGCTATGCATTTGCAACTTGTCCTCCCTAATTTTCCTTTTTCTAAATGGGGTTTGGAATTTATTGGTCTTATTAATACTCCGTCTTCAGCAAGATAGGTTTTTATCTTAACAACCACGGATTATTTCACTAAGTGGACTGAATTTGTCCCTCTTAGGCACTCACAAGATGAGCATGCAATTTCTTTCTTGGAAACTAATATCTTCTCCATATTTGACATTCCTTTAGAGATTATTACAGACAACGGTCCCTCTTTCGTTTCTGCTAAATTGACTCAATTTGTAGCTAAACTGGGGGTCAAACATTTCACTTCCTCAACTTATTACCCTCAAGGAAATGGGCAAGTCGAGTCTACTGACAAAACACTGGTTAGGATAATAAAGAGGCTGGTTGAAGATAAGACTCATCAATGGCACACCGTCCTCACTTATTCCCTTTGGGAAGATCACACTACCACCAAGGTAAGCACAAGTTTCACTCCCTTTCATCTTTTCTACGGTCAATAAGCCATTCTTCCTATTGAGATGGAACTTTATTCTCTATGGATGATGCTATAGATCAAATAATTAAATTCTTCTAATGTCCCTCAAAGGATAAATGCACTATTAGCCTTAGAAGAACAAATAATGTTTTCCTTGAAAAACATAAAGAGAGGACACCAAACTGTGAAGAAATATTTTAACAAACGAGAAAATATGTCAAATTTAAAGTAAATGAGAAATTATTTCTTTGGGAATCAACCCATGCTAATAGAGGAAGACATTCGAAGTTTCAGAAATTATGGCTAGGTCCTTTCAAAATCACTTTTGTCCTAGGTGCAAATTCTTATCTTCTAAAAGACTTGGAAGATCGATTGTTTTCCTATAGTACCAACAGTTCCCACTTGAAACATTATGTGGAACGAGCTTGAATGATAAACACTACATGGAAATCACTATTGTATATAGTTTTCTGTTTCACTATTTTGTTTTTCTTTATTTAATTGATTGTTCATTTTTTGTTGTTTCATTTCTGCCATTTCAATTTCTGTTGTTTTCCTTCTGTTTTTTTCTTTTGTTTATCAGAAATAAGTTTTGGATCCATTTCTCCACAACAATGCCATTCTATAAGTATTGTTGATCAATAACAATTAAGTTACACAACTGTCATCATGTCCTTTTAGACATCACTGAAATTTATTTCTACTCCAGTATTGTTGTTAGATAGATGATTTGATTTTCTTCCCTACTTTGTGCTATCCCTTTCTTCTCTCCATCCCAAGATTCAAAAGAGAATACAGTAAAATTTCTCCTTAAAACAAGAAACACTTTGTTTGTGACCAATCAAATGTTATGCATACAGGACCAAATCCCCTCATACGTAACACTTTTCATGAGTTATTCCCAAAGTCCAGGATCATTTTTTCCATTAAGACATCTTTTCCCCCCTGTTGCATAATCATTCTGGTCAATAATTCTTTGATCTGTGTTCACTGTTCTGTGAAACTAAATATTATGAGTTCTTAATCTGTCGGAAACAAATTTCCTCGTGGAGTCGCTAGTTTGTTGACGCTCAAAACCACAACATAGGGTACCTTCTTGCAAATGGTTGCAAACGCCTTATGACTTATTATTTAACTGTATCTAATAATATACTAATAGGTGGGACTCCTGGTGAAAATTGTGTTACTATGATGAATAAACAACAATTATGTTTTACATGCTTATGAGTTGGATGAGATGCACCCTACATGTTATTTGCGTTTAAAGTATCCGTCAGAATGATTAATCAAATATGATGATAAAGACGATATGATTTAAAAGGGAATGGTCTTGTTTTTATATAACATTCACAAGTATTATTATGTTACAATTATTTTGAGACAACACCTAAACTCCATGTTTAAGTTATATGTGTGTTATGGTGACTTCATACCACAAGGGTATATGCATTGTTTGAATTGAAATCCATGTTGGAATATTTTATCAACAACAAAATATTTGATTTATGTCACATTTGAGGTTATAAACAATTGTTGTGTGCATTGGTTTAATTGCAAGATTAATTGTATCCCTAGCAAATTGTTCTATATGAAATGGGGTAGTGACAATGGCTGGCACATTGATAAATTGCAACATATGGAAACTTTGGTATAATTGGTTGCATTAATTGATTTGGATGTTAAGAGTGGACTTGGATTGTACTAGCCATGAATGAAATGTGAAGGGAGAAGTGACGTGCAGTAAATGCACATCACTCAAACTCACCTCGAGCCCGTCACCCTAGTCATTCTTGGATTTCTCTCTATTGGTTGTTGTTGCTCTAATTTTCTCAGTCATGGAGGAGGTATACAAGCTGGTATTTTTTGCATATGAAATATTTTTCACATGTATGGGGTTTTCTTTCTCTACCATCCATAAACAATTGCTCTGATCTTTAAGTCAATAGTTGGCTCTTGCTTTCTCATGGTCTGTGTATTTCCAAATCTATTAAAATGAATTCGACTGTGTGTTGGTTGATTTTCAAGTTTTGTTTTCCTGTGGTGGTTGTTGTGAGACCATTGGCATTAAAAGAGTCATGGGTGCCTTTTACTGGTGTAGTTGTTCACAGTTTTTCTATGAAAAGTATGTGGTTGGGGAATCCCGGGCCTGCTTTGCCTCTGGTCCTTTGTTTTGGGTTTTATTCCTTGTTCGAAAATGGGTTCTCTCTACCCCTTTCCTATGGGATTTTGTGGACAATCTGCCTATATGTTAAGGTTGTTGGTCTTCGTGGATAATACGCCCACGCATAGTCCTAACTCTATGATTATTAATGTGGAATATTGTGAGTGGAGTAATATTGTTTCATGCTCTTTTGGGCCAAACCCTCAGGTCGTAAACCCACTTTCTATTGGACATAGTGTCATTAATGTGTTGTCATTGATGTCAAATAGTATAACAGTATGTAGAGTTCATGTCAAATAAATATATGCAGTATAACAGTTAGCAGAAAATGTCAAAACAGTGTGCAGATACTGAAAATGCAAGACAATATGCAGAGATCAAATATCAGAAGGAAAAGCACATTGAAAGTATTCAAAGAATGAAAATATCAAACAATATGGAGATATTCAATCTCATAAGCAAGGAAATTAATCAAATATCATAAGGAAGATCACATTGTAGAAATTTCGTCAGGATCGATGGAAATACTGAGTAGTTGATCGATGCACATGAAAAGGTGAGAAGCCTCAATAGTTGTCCGATCAAGAAATTGATGGTGCTTATTGTCTCATGTAATAGGATTTATCCCACATTGGAAGTGAGAAAATATTATGTGGGTTTATATAGACAACCCACACTATACTTATTCGACGCGTAGTGCAAAGGTATGGTGGGGGCTCTATGTGCTTGGAATCCTTGAGAAGCTCACCAGCTTGGAGCTCGAGATGGCCTGTCAGGCCCCTAACTTTTGGTCAAAGTGACAATAACTATCGATCTGATGATGAAGGATCCCGACCATTCATTGGAAATATATTTATATATATATCATTGCACGTCGGTCATATTGGTGACCATGGGCTTAAGGACCATCAGATATGAAGCAAGAGATTTGCAATGTTTCTCAGCTGCTAGATCAATATTTTATCTAGAGTTAAGTATTAGTCGTTGATTTGGAATAAGAAAAGGGGAACTGTTATATCAACAATGGTCAAATTTGGTGCTGACCACTTCAGAGAAAAAGGATTCAGAACATATGAGTTCACCCGAAGGCCGAAGTTCAGAAGTCACTCTCAGTTGTCGATCTGAGATACATTTCGGGAGTTAATACATCTAAAGCTACATCACTTCGGGAGTATGTAATTTGGGGGAAACCAATTTCTAAGAACCAATAACTCCTCGAAGCATCGAAGGTCGAATTTAACACTAATTGTTGATCTACTTCAGAGTACTGTCAACCGTTGAGACTTATGGACACGCGTCTTTGATCTAGAAGCCTTATTGATTACAAAGTCTAGAGATCACTGAACATCGAAGTTCTAAAGTGAACGAGGATTGTTCATCATGCAAATGAAACATATATCGTTTGATCTATTTCGAAGAAATATTCTTCAGAAGATTTGAAAGGTTACAATGGCCACAATTCACGAAGGATGAAGTCACAGAGTAAATAGTGTTCGTCCATCTCAATTCTTGATTAAGTCATAGTCATCGGATTAAGTAGTGGAAGGATAAGTGTAAGGATAAAATCTATTATCACTATAACAATTTATGTATGAAATCCAATTTCAAGACTTAGCGAGATGCTAAATTGATGTAGAGGTGTGATAAAATGGAGAACGGGGCCATATCTAGTAGAAGGGGGATAATTCTAGCGGAAGTGCGAAGTTGATGGGACCCAACTAGTCACAGATCCCAGGCACCGTAGATCAATGGTCAGGGATCAATTCGGGCGGAGAACTAGCATGGAGGTTAATTCTTGAAAGCAGGCCAAAAATAATACCGTGGTTTTGGCTCGAGGCCACACGGTGCCACTGGATGCATTTCGGGGCAATAAGCAGTGTACCCCAAACCGCTTTGCCTCATCCCCGAAATCAGGAAAGTGTATATAAAGGGGTGGACCCTTGTCATTATTTTATGTTTTTGAAAATCATTGGGATGTTGGAAGTTGGCGTGACCTCTCCATTCAAACCGAGGCTCGACTATGTGGAAAACTCACACATATTCTACTCATTCACCGATATTTTTCACCATCACCATGGACCCTGCAATTGTTTCTGTAATAGAGTAAGATACCATGTCGAACGAAGAAGCCCTAATTGATAGAGATTCAGATGTGTTCGACACCTAAATAACCATCTCGCCCATCTCCGTGTCCAGAGATAATCTATCAAATAATGTAGGGAAACACATACCCTTTCTCGAAGTAGTGTAGGCCTCCATAGTCCCTTACGTCATCGAGGTCACATTCACTTTCCTGGAATTCATAGGTTGGTGCGCAAAGAAATACTCACAGGAATATAAAGTCATCTTAAATAAACTAGGGTTTGATGTCCTGTGTAGAGTAGATATCCTATCAATTTGATATGACCTTGATATACCAAAGTCCCCCTCCACAATATATGAACTATTTGAAGAAGAAAATCTAATCATGGTTTACCGGGAATGTCCCTCCGAAGTCAAAAACCTATTTTTGAAGACAATTTTCAAACCTGAGCATATTTCTAAGAGTTTGTCCTTGCCAATGAATGTAAATGTCATGGTTATTGAAATCCAATGGGTCTGTTCCATATTGAGTCAGATTTTAGGTTTGGACAATGACAAATATGTGGTCGAGGTCATGTTAGGTTTTCTGCTAATGTTTTTTTAGTCATAGTCCAATCAGTTAGTTTGCATCATCTTTGATATATTCATAGTTGATAATGTCCACCAACAGATAATGAATTTTCAGTCACTAAGGCACTTCAGGTATTACACATACTTTTTGAAGATGTTCCTAGAGACAAACAAGAAAGAGTACCTTGAAGCAACATTCATCTCAACTGAATGCAAAAGAATCACAATGCTCATTTCCATAAATAATATCATGTCCAGAGTTCAAAACCTAATTTTCAATACCATCCTTCCAAGGGTCCTAGACAACATGAAGATTTATTTATAGCCTAATCCAAAGAACATAGTGGGGGACTGGGTGTTGTTCATGCATTCAACAATGATATGGATTTTTGGTTTCCATGATTCCCCGTACCTCCTGCCTATTTTTCTAACACCCAGAGTCTTTTCCCTGGAGTTCATCAGTAAAAGAATCATCTCAGAGACAAAAAAAATTCTGAAAATGCATAAGGCATCAAACCTCAAATTTCCTTTCATCATAGGACCCTTTATTGTAAAAAATAGATCCTGCTTATCTCATATCTAGGCCAAACTCAAGGAGTTTGGATTTTCATAGCTCCAAGGGAGAAGATACGATCCACATTAGGTCATATCTAAAACAAGATTGATGAACAAAAAGGCCCCTTATGAACATGAGTATGTTGAAGGTTTCGACAAATTGGAAAATTTAGAAACATGTGTTGATATGGAAACCATCCTACAACCTTCTCAAACACAACAAGTGGGGACAAACCCACAACATAATCCTTAGAAGTGGATACTCCAACTTCCCAAAGTAAGTGTCTACACTAAGAGAATTTGTTCAGAGGCCCTAGGCATTAACAATCAACAGGTTGTCCCTAAAAATATGAAGATCACACAATCCCCACAGATAGTGGATCTGGAGGAAGAGGATCCTAAAGAACAAGTAAGTATGGATATGGTGAAGAGTGGCACCAGAAATGAAGAAGTTGGTAAAGGAAGCATGGCGCAAGGTGAAAGAATCTCAAGAGCTTTCAACAACAAAAAACACATCTTTGATAAGGCACCTGGAGCAGTCTATCAATCTAAAGAAGATTTGGCAAGGCAATATGATGAGAAAGGAAACTTGGCCATGAGTGAAATAAGAGAGTTGATCCCTGAGGTAGAAAGAATTTCTCAACACAAGTCTTCTTTGTTCACAGTCAGGGATGTAGAGAAGAGGACACTCAACATAGCAGTTTCAGATGAGGATAAAGTGTCTAAGGTTAAGATGCATTGTGACAACATCAGTGCTCCAAACAAGGTGAAATTCCACAAGAACACTAGTGACATGATGTATTAGGATTACTTGGGTATGAGCTTGAAGAATTCAAAGTTGTCAACTCATGCACTTAAGTTGGAGGGGTAGTTGAGATAAGAGAAAGCATCCAACAGAGCTTGGAAGACTCAAGTCAAGAGATTAGAATCTAAAGGCCCTTAGAGAGTGAAAGCCTCCTTATAAGAGAAAGACAAGTTGATTTAATATTGAAGAAAAAACTAAAAATTTATGCCACAGAGCATCCACAAAATGTAGAATTGGTTTCTCTAGAACAAGAGAAGGAGACATTTTGACAAGAAGCATTGAATTACAAGGCCAAGGTATTAAAACTGGAGAAAGAAAAGGAAAATTGGTCACAAGAACAGACAAAAGTACCAAACATGGATGTAGTTGTACTTCTACTACAAAAACTGGGCCAAGAACTGAAGGATTGGTCCAGGAAATGTCCCAGGTCAACGTGAAGGTGGGAGCGATCAAAGGTCAAAAGGAAGATATAGAGAAGTTGTAGCAAGAAATGAAAACAAAGGATGAAAGGGTGGCTCAGTCCCAGAAGGAGAATCAAGCTTTGCAAAAAAGAGTAAACAAGATGAAGACAAGGTTGAAAGGAAAAGGATCGTTGCAAGGAGATAAACACATCATTTGAGATTCTATTGTTTCTTAAGCTTCTAAGTTTAGGGTGTATTTGAACTTCATTAATGACAAAGATAACATGATCATCACAACCAACAATAGATGCACTATTGTAAATGAGACCTTGGCTAGGAAACCATCAGAGTGGGCCCAAAATGATATAAACTTGTTGAATTCCATCCCTCTACAAAACTTCAGACCATTGGGGTCAAAGAAAGGACTACATTGATCATTTGGGCCAGGGGGGTCATTTCCAAGCATAACTTGCTTAAATCAGTTCAAACCAAGGCCATGCATATGTAGTAGAGTATACATGAATTCAAAGATCTGTTTGAAGAGTTGTTCATCAAAGGATGCCCACCATTTTGGGATGGCAAAGGAAAATTATATGATCAGGAGGAATACAACTCCCACCTCTCCCAATGTAGAATGGATCACTCTAAGTTTGAAATACTGGAGGAAAAATTGAAAGGAGGCACCCTAGTAGAACGTTTGACCACACAATTTGAGATCTTGAATCAGTTTAAGCCATTGAAGATTGGGATTCCAGCCATGACTTATGCCTCTTACATTGACCTGGATATCCTAATCAAGGAAATGATGAACTACGATATCCCTTTCGACTTGCAGTGGAAGGAGATAGTGTGGATGGGCAAGACGAAATGCAGTTTCCCAAGAACCAACAAATAACCTCCAAGTGTCACCAAATTGGCAGATTCGACAGAGGGCCAAAGCAGGACAGATGGAAAAGACAGAAGTTGAGAAGTCAGATAAATCGAGCGTTAGTTTATGGAACTTTTTTGATTAATCATTGTAAATTGGTTCACATACCGAAACTGTCAGTTGAAATTATTGTAGTCAGTTTTAGAAGCTGGAACATTTTAGTTCAACTATTGTAATCAGTTTCTAATTGAAAGGAACTCGAATTGTATAAATGCTAGAAGTTTCGAATGTATTAATGTTGGAAGAAGTGCAAGGGCACATTTTAATTTTTTTGAATTCAATTGTAATTTTCTGAAGCTGAATTGAATATATATGCAGAAGCTTTTGAAGTCTCTATGAAAATATTCTAATGGTGGTGATATGATTTTTGTCTTCTCTCATTGTATGTATTTCCTGTGTTCTCTAATTCCATTTGCATTTTATTCTATTTAAATTGGATAGTTAAAAGCTCAGAATTCATCTCTTGATGCTCTCGGCTGAAGAAATTTAAACTGTGTAATTTTCTTCCCAACTAATTCAAAATTCATTTCAGTAATGCTCTGATGCAGTTACTTGTTTTCCCATTCTTCTTACACTCAACATAAATACAATTTTTAACTCAGATTCAACACCTCATTTAGCCTTTATCCACTGGATAATTCTACCCACCAGACATTGTTTTCATTCACTTTCAGAATTTTGACTCCATAGCCCTAAGTGTCCCTCCCCTTCTTGGCCAACAAATTTATAAAAAAAAACCCCCAAAAAACCAAATATAGCCATTGATTGCTAAAGAAATATCAAGTGATGAAAGATAGCCCTCTCTGAGCTGAGAAGGATAGTACCCAGCTCTAAAGTTGGTCGAAACAATTACCTCTATCATTTGTTTATCAGCCAAACAAATTTATAGAGTGATAACATTCTGGCGCTGTTGTCGGGGAGCGTAAGTGAAATATTCCCTGGGAAAGAACGACTTAAATATTTAGATTGGATTCCTGAGGGTGACAGTGAATCAAAAACCTTATTGGTTGAGATTATTTTTTCCCTAGAGAATCCATTACCAAGAGACCAGCTGCACAAAGCATTTTGAGCTAGGAATCCTGGCTCCCAAGAGAATTCACACTAGGATAAACCCAGACCCAGAAGCTGTAATCCCTATGTCTGATCCTGAAAATCTTGTACACAAAAGAAAAGAAAGATAAATAAGCCCACATTTGCGTTTAGACAGATATCTATCCTTGCCCAAAGATGGAGTAACAAGCATTGAAGATCTTGAGTTTGATGTAAAATTTGAGCAAACTCTGTTAAGAACCAAATCTGAATCTTGTTTGAACGAAGTCATCTTTGACGAAAAGATATTCCAAGATTTAATTTTAGCTGCCTCTACCAAACCTCTTGTGATACACACTCAAAACCAACAGCCACTTCAATCCCTCACAACAACCATGGTAGCTAGGTTTTCCCCTCTCGTACTCCCTGCTCAGTTACATGATTTGCCCCGGGAGTATAATCTAAGGATTAAGTTGTATGATGTTGAAGGCAACATGTCAACCCAGAAACATCTAGACTAGTTTAATGATTTCATAGACTTAGAAGAAGTATATTTTGAAGATGCAAAAATGAGGTTGTTTTCAAAAAGTCTTGCAGGAGAAGTGAGAAAGTGGTTTAGAGCTCTCCCAACAACTAGTATTGTAGATTTTGAGGCCTTTGAAACCAATTTTCTTGCAAAGTGGGGCGACAAGAAAAAACCCCTTCAGTTGTTGACTTAGTATAACAACATGAGGAGGTCACCTAACGAAATAGTGCATGAATTTTCAACCAGATTTGTAAAGTTCTATAATATGATTCCTACTGAGGTAAACCCCCCCCCTAAATATGCTCAACTCAGGTATGTTGATTCGTTTGAAAGTGATTTCTCTTTATTGTTGAGGGAAAGGAGATTTGCTTCATTAGATGACATGATGAACGATGCAATAAAAGTGGAAGTGAATATGATGTATTCAGGGAAGATCAAAGATGACTCTGACAGGGACATGAAAAAGGTTCAAGATAAAGAACAACCTTCAACCTCACAAACATCAGAAGAAAGGTTTGAAATGATGATGAAAACTATGGGAAAAATGATGGAGAGAATGGATGTAGATAATAATCCTAACACTCGAGAACAGGTCGATGGTCCACCCAGAAATCAAAGAAGACATGCAATCCCACAAATCAGACAAAGAGATCAGAGAAATCAATGGGATCATAGAAATCATGGAAATCAGAGGGATCAACAAATAATACCACCTTTTTAAATAATTATGTAAATGAAAATTATGATGACAATTTTGAAGGCAACATGCATTGTTGTGATGGTGTTGAGATAAAGGTATTTTTGACTAAAGAAGAGCATGACCAGTTCATGGATGCTAATGAAATTTTCATGCAGGAAAATGATGACAGGTTGTCAGTAGAAGCAGAAGATTACCAAACAGGGTTGCAGAATGCCATCGTGCAATTCC
>SNQJ01S0139657.1:0-25187 GCA_010110895.2 Picea sitchensis | reverse complement strand
CAAGCTCCACCTATCCCTATGTCCAACCATTATTGTCCTCAATTTCCACCAAACACTCCACAACTTCTATCAGTTTTTGTTCCACCACCTTTACCTCCTATTCCGCAACAACAACCACTACAATATCAAAATGAAATATCCCCGAGACCAACACTAATATTGGCACAACCAGTGTCGAATCCCAATAATAAGCCCCCTCAACCTCTTCACAATGTTGAGATGCAGGCCTTCCCGACATATGTTATTACTCATGTTCCATTACAAGAAATTAAACTAAGATCGAGAAAAGTTCTGGAGAAGCAGAGACCTTCAGTAGTCATCCAAGAAGAAGAAGAAGAAGAAGAAACCACCAAACAACCCATGGATGACACCAGGTGGGAAGATGTTATTATCCTGAAGAATAAATAACCCAAGCTTCCCCAAAATGAACCTTCACAAATTATGAAGGTCCCTCCTTATCCAGACTGATTGGTAATCGAGAAACCTACCACCCGACCAGAACTTCACATTTTGAATGAATTGAAAAATATTTGTGTCAATATTCCCCTGCTTCAAGCCATCAAAGACATTCCAATCTATAGTAAGGTATTCAAATAATTGTGTATTAAAAATCCAGGTAGGAAGCAAAAGGATCCCCCTACCGTACACTTGATAGGAGAACTTTATGAATACATATCAGAGCAGCCAAAACTAGCAAAGTATGGGAACCCAGGAAACCCTGTAGTGACCATAACCATTAATGAGGTCTCCATTGGAAACACTGTCATAGACTTAGGGGCAGCCATCAATGTTATGACTACTACTACCTTGGAACAATTACAGTTACAACCTCTTCTTCGACCTACCTCAACCATTTTGGAATTAGCAGATAAGACTACGGTTATACCTGAAGGAATTTTAGATGATACCATGGCTACTTTAGCCTTGTGGGAGTACCCAGTATATTTTCTTGTTATTCACTCAAAGGATCCTGCCAAAGGCCATCCCGTCATTTTGGGAAGACCTTGGCTAGCCACAGCCAATGCATTTATTGGTTGTAAAGAAGGGGAAATGACCATCTCAAATGGTCTCTCTATCTAGAATCTCACCATTTACCCTCCAACTCAACCTATTATGGAGAATCTATGGTGACTTGAATGTACATATCAGAATGAGGACTGGGAAGAACCCATATTTCCAAGTGACCATGCATGGACACTTCAGGAGCACACAACAAAAAATGTGCTAAACCAATTTATTTCTGCTATCACATGTGTGGATTTTCCATAGTCTTTTCCCCAATTTGAGTACATGTTTGGGGAAGAATTTCAAGAACAATTAGACCCATCCATTTTTTATTCTAAATGTTTTATTTTCGAGATATAAGATTCTACCATGTCTTATACTATGCCCTACAATATTAGTCTAGGGAAATTTTTACATATAAACTGCGGGCTAGATGCAAACCAACATAAACAATTAGTAGATATCCTTAAAGAACAATCAAGTGCATTTGCCTGGGAATACACTGACATGAAGGGTATATGTAAATGTGTTGAACCTGCACAAAATAGATATAGCTAAACAATAATACACACATTTGCAGAGATAATTGGAGAAGGAAGAAGAAGGAGAGAAAGAATGGAAGAATTCTCATTAACTGTTGTGAATAATGAATAATTTACACATGATATACTCTATATAAATCAATGAGTTCGACTTGAGGTGAACCAATGTGCCATAGTGGTGGTCTAGAGTGATATGGACACACACCAACAGTTACGAGAGTGAATTGCCACCTATTCTAGTCTCTTAGGTAGTTACGGGAGTGAACTGCCACCTAGTTGAGTTAACTAGTCAACTAGTCTTCAGTTAACTGACTGAACATAGAGTAGTGAGGATTTAACTCAGGGAATCAAGGCTAATGTTCCACTTTGGTGATGATACCAAGGAAAGGTCGAATTAGCATGGTGATGATCCCAATGTTGCATGGTGATGATCCCAATGCAACATCTAAACTCAAATCAACTAGTCAAACTAAAGTATCAACTGAAAGAGAATATTCTTCAGGTGGAATATTCTCCCCTAAAATATAGGAGAGTGGATAATGACTAATTATGACTAATAAACAAGTAATAACCTTAGGAAAAAGAAATCCTAGGTGTGTGTGAAGTAACTCCAACACCCCCCCTGAACATCACTATGGTGAAAATAAAGATTGGGTCCCGGCAACGAGGCCATGTTAGGTACCCAAATACAAAAGATTCACTGAAAATAAAGTGAAGAAAGAGGGAAAACCTCATGGGAAAAAACACCCCTCAAGGTACAATGTATGTAAAAATAAGAACTACAACTGCTAGGAAACTGTGTCCTTCACTCCAAGACGACCTCGCGGAGAATGGAATTTCTTCTCAGTGAAGGTCTTGGTGAAAATGTCTGTCATCTGTTCTTATGAAGGACAAAATTGTAAGTCGATGATCCCCTCATGTACTAAGTCTCAAATGTAGTTCATGTGGATCTCGATGTGCTTCGTATGCTGCCTCTGAACTGGATCTCTACAGAACTTCAGAGTGCTCTGGTTGTCACACCAGATGACAATCAACCGATGAAATTGAATGCCCAACTTAGTGAGAAAATGTTGTAGCCACATAGCCTGAATGGTTATGTTAACTAACCCTTTGTACTATGCCTCAGTTGAAGATAGAGCAATGGAATCTTGCTTCTTGCTCGACCAACAGATAGGCCCGGAACCAAGACTGAGTGAGTAACCAGATGTGGACTTGCAATCAATGTTATCACCAGCCCAGTTGGAAACAGTAAACCTAATGAGATCTAATGTAGAGTTTGTTTCATAATGAATCCCAAAGGTGATTGTGCCCTGTACGTATCGAAGGATACGCTTTGCATCTTTCCAATGTAGCTCATGCGGCTCCTGCATGAACCTGGAAACTGTGCCAACTGCACATGAGAGGTCTGGTCTAGAGTGTGTGAGATAAAACAAGATCCCCACTAGCTATCTATACAGTGTGTTGTCAACCAGTGGAGTCTCCCCGCTATCCTCAAGTTTGACTCCTGATAGGAAAGGAGTCGGAAAAGACTTGTAGTCTATCATGTGAAATCTCTCAAAGAGATCTTGTGCATACTTGGCTTGAGACAGTTTGATGCCTGATGCATCTTGACTGATCTCAAGCCCAAGGAAGAAGTGTAGCAAACCCATGTCCATCATCAAAAACCTGTCATGAAGAATCATTTTGACTGTAGCAGTCATTGAAGTCGAGCAACTGGTGATCAACAAATCATCGACATACAGAACTAAAAGTAGAATTGAATCAGACGTCCTGAGCATGTATACATTCGGGTCTGATTTACAACATACAAAGTTATGTGACAATAGGTAGGAGTCCATCTTGTCATACCATGCCCTCGGAGCCTGTTTGAGGCCATAAAGTGACTTCTTCAGTCGACAGACCAAAGATGAGTCTTGCATAAATCCCTAGGGCTTCTCCATATAGATCTCCTTAGAGAGATCACCATGAAGAAATTCATTCTCCATGTCCATCTGATGGACTTCCCATCCCTTGGATACCGCAATGGCAAGGGCCAATAGAATGGAATCCATCTTTTCTACTGGAGAAAAGGTCTCATCATAGTCAATACCATGAACCTGTTGAAAGCCTTTGGAAACAAGCCTGGCTTTGTATCTGTTGATCTCTCCATCCGCTGCGCTCTTGGTCCTATAGGCCCATATGCATCTGACAAGTTTCCACCCAGAAGGAAAGGGAACCATATCCCAATTATGGTTCTCGAGGAGGGAGTTGTACTCCTCCTGCATGGCGGATTCCCAAAAGGGATTTCTAGCAACCTCACCATAAGACTGTGGACTGAACCAAGAAAATATGCCTGGAGGGCAATGGTTCAGTGGGAGTGAGTGCAACGGGATGCTCCTCAAAATATGATTGATTCCTCCTAGTATTGATTGGATCACCAATGAGATCCCCTGCATCCTGAAGAGTAGTTTGTGCCCACTTGGGCCTCTACTCTGGCTCTGCAACTGCATTTGGATGCTCTAAATCTGCATCTGACTGTACTGACTCTGAATCTAAATCTAAATCCTCTAATTCCTCTGAATCATAACTCTCATCTGAAGAAGAGTTGGCATGTGCATGCTCATCATCTTAGACTGGTGGAAGAGTGAAGGTGTCTGCATGCGATTGTTGAGTTACATGTGAGACACTTTCTTCAAATTGGACACTACTCTCAATTATGAGTCGGTCTGAGGAAAGATCAATAATTCGATATCCCTTCACACCATCAGGATATCCAACAAAAATGCACTTAGTGCTCTGTGGATCAAGTGCCTTCCTCTTTTCAGAGGGAATCTGGGCCCATGCACGAGAACCAAAAATGTGAAAGTGGGTCACTTCTGGTTTGAGGCCACTCCAAGCCTCGTAGGGGATCTTATCCTTGACAGATCTATGAGGAGATATATTTTTGATGTATGTTGCATAGTTAAGTTCATCATCCCATAGTCTCTGTGGTAGTGACTTTGCATGCAACATGCAAGATGCCATCTCCTTTAGAGATCAGTTTTTCCGCTCAACAACTCCATTTTGTTGCGGAGTATAGGGAACTGTGTGCTGCAACTGAATCCCTGCCTCATGGTAAAGATTATGGATCTCATGATTCACATATTCTCCCTCGTTATCTGTTTGGAGGACTTTGATCTTCTTTCCAGACGGTGTCTTAACCAAGGCTTTTAAATCTTTGAGGTGTTGAAAGACCTCGGATTTTTGCCTGAGAAAGTAGATCCAAGTAAAACATGAGAAATCATCAACAAAAATGAGAACAAAACTCACTTTGATTATGGATGGATGCAGAAAAGGACCCATGAGGTCACTGTGGATCAGATCTAAAGGTGCGGAAGCTCGCTGAGACCTTCCCTTGTCGAATTTCTCTTGAGGGTGTTTTCCGAGAACACATCCCTCATGTACTCCCTTGGAGAAATGGATGTCTAGTAGACCATCAACTAATTTGTTCTTTCTAAGATATTACATGTATCTGAAATTCAAATTTCCAAACCTTTCATGCCATATCCTACTACTTTCATCAGCATGAGTAAGCAGTAAAGCAAAATCAGGTTCAATGAATTCATAAAAAGTATACAATCTAGACTGATGATTTACCTCACTGGTAGCAACCCTGGAGTTGGTTTTCATGTCGTAGATGTCCACTGAATTTGGTGTGAATATGACTTTCTTTCGGGTGTTGGAATTCATCATCTGATACATAGAGAGAAGGTTGACATAAATCTTGGGAACATGCAGTGCATTCTTGAAGCTTTCGTTGGTGAGTTCAATCCTTCCTTTTCCGATGACTTCAACAGAAGAGTTGCCCCCCATCAGAATAGGAGGACCTTTGCATGCATCCAATGAATAATAGACTTCTTCTGAGGCAACCATATGATGTGATGCTCCTAAATCTATGATCCAAGCATCGGGAGAGGAGTTGATGGCAATCAAGGCATGGCTAGAATTGCCTTTCTTGGGATTCGTATCTTCTGGCTTCTTTTTCTTTGCACCCTCGGGGATGCGATCTCCAAGGTTTTTTTTCTGAAGTATTTGAGACATCATATCTATTTGTTTTTGCATGCATGCGGATTCCGAATGGAATCCTTTGTGATAGTATGTGCATTTCTCTCCTTTTCTTCCCTTTTCTCCTTTGGATCCGGAGGCATCGGTGAAGGGTTTTGTGTACCCTTCCTTCTTCGTATGTGCATGAGATTTTCACTTATCTTTATCTTTAGATTTATTATATTTTTGGCTGACATCATTCATAGTGAGTGCATGCTCCCTTGGGCCTTTGATTGCACCCATGTTGATGAGCTTGGTTTTCTCTTGTGTCAAGGATTCGATAAAGTCCTCAAGAGAAGGCATCTTCCAAGTGGCTCGAGAGGCGAATCTGATAGTATGGAATGTAGATACGAATACAGAAAATTTAGGACCAATCTTGGAGAGAATGGTGAGAACCATTTGTTTCTCCTCCGCTGATTTATCAACCCCACAAGCTCTGAGTTGCGACAGTAAATCCTTGAATTTTGTAAAGAAATCTCGAATATTGTCAAACCTTTTTGGATCCATTGTGAGAAAATCCATCTCCAACATGTGTCCCCTCATCTCATCTTGTTTGCCAAATACCCCTTCCAAGATTTTCCAGGCTTCATTGGGAGTCTTACAGGAAGATATGTGAAAAAGGATATCAGGAGAGATAAGACTGCAAATTGTTTCGAGTGCCTCATCCATGCGATTTAAGTACTTGGATTTTTCTATGGATGATGTCGGTTATGTATCTGTATTCATGGTTAACCTATACAACCCTCTGGATCGAATATGTATGGCTATTTTCTCCTTCCATGAAAAATAGTTGTAAGGTGTAAGAATGAATTCTTTTTGGAATTCCATCTTTCCGTTGTCTTCAATCTTTTGTACCTACAAAAAATTTTGGTGTAGATTTTTCTTAGCAGTCTGTCAGCTCTGATAAAATGTAAATGTGTTAAAAATGCACAACATAGATCTATCTAAAAAATAATACACACATTTGCAGAGAGAATTGGATAAGGAAGAAGAAGGAGAGAAAGAATGGAAGAATTCTCATTAACCGTTGTGAATAATGAATAATTTACACATTATATAATCTATATAACTCAATGAGTTCAAATTGAGGTGAACCAATGCACCATAGTGGTGGTCTAGATTGATCTAGACACACACCATCAGTTATGGGAGTGAACTGCCACCTATTCTAGTCTCTCAGGTAGTTACGAGAGTGAACTGCCACCTAGTTGAGTTAACTAGTCAACTAGTCTTCAATTAACTAATTGAATAGAGAGTAGTGAGGAGTTAACTCAAGGAATCAAGGCTAATGCACCACTTTGGTGATGATACCAAGGCAAAGTATAATTATCATGGTGATGATCCCAATGCAACATCTAAACTCAACTCAACTAGTCAAACTGAAGTGTCAACTGAAAGAGAATATTCTCCAGGTGGAATATTCCCCCCTAAAATATAGGAGACTGGATAATGACTAATTATGACTAAAAAAAAAGGAATAACCTTAGGAAAAATAAATCATAGGTGTGTGTGAAGTAACTCCAACAGTATACACTCTGACAGATGCATCCATCACATATATACCCAGGGGGAAGTAACACCTGTTAGGCAACCCCAAAGAAGGATGAACCCAAAACTTAAAGATATAGTCAAGGAGGAGATCCAAAAGTTGTTAAATGTCGGATTCATTTATCCCATATCCGATAGTAAGTGGGTATCCCTGCTTGTAATGGTTCAAAAGAAGGTAACCGGGAAATGGAGAATTTGTGTTGATTTCCAGGAACTCAACAAAGCCACTCTGAAAGACTACTTTCCTCTCCCTTTCATTGACCAAGTTCTAGATACCTTGTCTGGAAAGAAGTATTTTTCATTTCTATATGGGTACAACGGGTACAACTAGATTCTTATAGCACCCGAGGACCAATACAAGACTACCTTTACTTGTCCTTGGGGCACATGTGCCTATAGGGTCTTACCATTTGGATTGTGTAACGCTCCTGCCACATTTCAACAAGCAGTATTAGGAATATTTTTTGATCTTATTCATGATTGTGTGGAGGTATACATGGATGACTTCAAATTCTATGGTAACACTTACCAGGAAGCCTTAGACAACTTAGAAAAAGTCCTCATCAGATGCCAGGAAATGAATCTATCTCTAAGTCATGAAAAATGCAAAATGTTGTTAATTGAAGGAGTAGTTCTAGGACATCATGTTTCATCTGAAGGGATAAAAGTCGATCCTGCAAAGATTGAGGTCATCATCAGAATTCCACCACCCAAGACTCAGAAAGAGGTGAGAATATTTCTTGGACATGCCGAATATTACTGACGGCTTATTGAAAATTTTACAAATATTGTTGCACCTATGTTTGGATTACTAATAAAAGATGTTGATTTTATTTGGACTAAGTAGTGTCAAATTTCCTTTGAAACCCTGAAAGATAAGTTGTCTATGGCACCAATTCTTAGAGGGCCCAATTGGACTCTCCCATTTCATATATCCACTAATGCCTATGACACCACAATAGGAGGGGTATTAGGGCAGAAAGAGGACCAACAGTCCTATACCATTTATTTTGTGAGCAAGAACTTGTCCCCTGTCGAGTTGAACTACATAGTCACCGAGAAAGAATTCTTGGCAGTTGTTCATGATATTAACAAGTTTTATCATTACATTACAGGTTATGAAATATTTTTACATATTGATCATTCCGCCATTAGATTCCTCATGAATAAACCCATAGCTAATGGCCGAGTGACCAAGTGGCTTTTGTTATTGCAAGAATTTAATATCATTGTGCTTGATCGCCCTGGAAAGGATAATGTAGTAGATGATTTTCTTTCACGAATAAAAAATGAGGATGATCATATCCCTGTAGATGATAGTTTCCCAGACAAGCATCTTTTTTCCCTTTCTGTCAATACCCCATGGTTTGCAGATATGGAAAAATATCTAGCTACTAGGAAGTTACTGTCTCATTTGTCACCTCATGAAAAGCAGAAAATTATTACAGAGTGATAATTACTCTTGGGTTGGTCATGACCCTTTTCGCACATGCCCTAATTTGATTATTCGTAGATGTGTCTGAGAGGATGAGGTACCATAGATACTATGAAATTGTCACGATAGACCATGTGGTGTCCATTTTTCTGACAAACATACATCATATAAGGTGTTACATTCAGGTTACTATTGGCCTAGCATTTTCAAAGATGTTTCCAAATATGTGAGAAGTTGTGATAGTTGCCAAAGGATAGGAAGACCTATGTCAGCTAACGAAATTCCTTTGTGTGCCCAATTTATGATAGAACCCTTAGAAAAATGAGCCCTCGACTTTGTAGGACCAATTTCACCCATGTCCCGTAGGAAGAACTATATTTTGGTTTGTACGGACTATGTCACCAAGTGGGTAGAGGCAAAATCCCTATTCAGGGCTATAAAGAAGTTTGTTGTCGAATTTATCTATGAAGACATCTTTACCCACTCTGGTGTACCTCGTGAAATTTTTACCGACCAAGGCACTCAACTCACTTCCAAGCTGATGAAAGAGATAACAGAGAAATATGGGATTAAACATCGTAAATTGTCTCCATACCACCCACAATCCAATGGTAAGGTAGAATCCACAAACAAAGTTCTGGAAGCCATCTTGACCAAGACTGTTCAATTACATCATTAGGATTGGGCTGATAGGCTCCCAGAGGCTTTATGGGCATACCAGACCACCTGGAGAAATACCACTGGGCATACCCCTTATGAGCCAGTGTACGGGAAACAAGTACTTTTACCTATAGAATTCCAAGTAAGGACCTTTCGTATTGTCGCAGAATTAGGATTGAAATTAGATGAGGCTCAGAAGCAACGAGCCCTACAATTGACTGAGTTGGATGAAATTAGGAAAGATGCCATCCAACGGACAATATTAGTCCAAAACCAGAGGAGCAAGTGGCATGGCAAGTTTATTAAGAAGAAGAACTTCCAATCTGGTGATTGGGCCCTGTTGTTTGATTCTCGATTCAAAACCTTCAAAGGAAAACTCACCACCCAATGGTTGGGCCCTTATGAGGTAGGGCCCTTACGAGGTAGACACTGTATATGACAATGCAGCTGTAAAAATTAAAACAATTGACGATGGACAAGTCTCCTTTGTAGTAAATGGACACCGACTTAAATTTTATCATAAGCCCATTTCCATAGAGTATTTTCTATAGGTCATGTTGACTGACAAGGCATTGGCCTTAGTAGATGGGGAAGTCCCCCCTTGTTCTTGAATTTTTTTTTTTTTAATTTCCTACTGTATATATGTAAATAGTTTTTGAATTTTGTTAATAAGGCAATTCTAGAGATTTTTGTAAGTATTTATTTCACCAGGAGTACACAGTTTCAAGGATATTTATTCACAACATTGTTACACTTGAATTTTGTGTCTACTAAAGCATCAAATGAATATTGACTTACTGTAATTAGCCATATTTTTGAAAAAATTCTCATTTTTTTAAGGCATTCTAAAGCAGTTTCTCTTGAAACTCTTCACCATTGTATAAGGAAGTGATACCATAACTATCAAGCCTAGAGGTCTCTCGTATAGTTTTTCCAAGAAACTTGAGTAAGTGAGTCAAGCGTCTTTATCAAAGAGTAATAAGGAGGTCTAATTAGTGGTTAGTCATGGAAGCATCACAATAACTACAAAAGAATAAAGTGAGTTGAGCCTAGAGATACCTTTCTATTCTTTCTCAATGGTACCATCCACTACACACTAAATAGCTTGATTATATCATATCTTTAGATAGGTCACGTCCTCTTAAGAACCCCTTACATCAGGACAATCACTAAGTAATATAACGGAAAGTCATCCTCTAACAGAAATACCATCCCAATTGAAATAAATAAATAAAATGTTGTTTTCAGAACTATTCCCCCATCTTCTTGCATAAAGCAATCTTATACTAAAATCTTAAAATTTGGAGGGTCAGTCTCTGAGAGTGTAAGAGGCTAACCTGTCAGGATACTGAACAGGTCTGTTGGCAACGGGTACCGGCCTGTGGTATGATTAGGTAAACATGTCGGAGTACTGAACAAGATTTCTGGCAGTAGGGCATTCTACCTAGCGAGGATGGTAATATGAAAAAAAATAATAATAAATTTAAACTTGTCTTGATGTACGACATTACTTGCAAAAAAATTTGACATGAAGTATGTGTGGTTAAGCTAAGGTTAATGAACTCCATAAACTTGCCATTGGGAAACAACTCTAAGACTATCTTGAAATTCTCTTGCCTACCTCTTCTTATCTATAACAGGATCTCTTATCCTATAGGTGGGGCCATCTTTTAAACGTCTTGTTAGACCAATCTGTGAAATTTATCTTTCCACTTGACATACTATAAATATTCGGCTATTGGTGGATACTAAATGGTTTCCTATACTTTTGATTGTGAGGTGTCACAATACTTAGGTGTGGGGGAGGGGTTCATGAGATGATAAATGATCATTGCCTAGAGAAATAAATCTTTGCAAGAATTTTTGTATTATTTCCATGATACGGGTTATTACATTAATAGTCATTTTATTTTTGAATTGTTAAACTCCTGTGTGCTATAAATTACTGAACATATACTTAACAGACCACTCTTTATCGCTTTATCTTTCATTACAAGTTGTACATTGTAGGTTTGACAATACATGTTTTATGCTTGCTATAACCTGTTCATTGTAGGTTTGACATTATATGTCATATGCAAGAGGATTGAGTGAGCATGATGGAAAAATAAACAAGGGAACATTCTGCCTTTGCTCATTTACCACTGTGATTGTCAAAAACACTTCAAATTTGCAGGCTATCCATTATAAGAAGTGAAAATGTACGTAACACAAAGGTATCATATGAAGTACCGCATGAGGTGCCATATGAAATGTCATATGAGGTGCCAAATGAAGTACCATATGAATTACACACCAGTAACTGTCCTAGATTCCAGGTAACTACAACTCAATTACATTCAATTGAATGGGTTGCATGCAATTGATTGAAGATGCTTTATATGTTCATGATCAAATGTCCAAGTAAAAAGACTTGGACATTTATCTAACTGCGCATCATTACATTTCCCCCAAAAATGAGCCTTCGAATTCAAAAATTCCCACACATGGTAGCTCGTGTGCCGCACATGTGTACAACTTACTCCACCATAGGTGCATTCAAATTCGAGCTAGGTAACCATTATCTCAATTCACCCTTGCCATTTTCTCTGCTCTGTGTTAAGAAATCATGCGCAACCTCTGCCATTTCTTCCCCTGTTCAAATCGTGTTCGACACGTGCCCAATTCATGCCATCTCTTGGCTCGATCACTCCCTTTCTTGGTGAATTTCCCCTCTACCACAATGCCTAGGAGGTATGAACCATCTTCCTATGTGGATATTTTTTCCATTCCCGAATTTTCACAATGCAGAGAGGTGTTTTTGCATGTAGGTTGGGCACCATTTTTGTCTAACTTGCAGGGCCACGATGACGACCTCTCCATGCAATTTTCCCTTGGTTTTGATGGGAACACAACACGTGTGGGGTCTCTTTCCTTTGAATTCTCAGAAGAGTCCATTGCTGCAACCACAAAGCTCCCAAGAATGGGAGATAGATGGTTCAAAAACCACCAACTGTTGCGCTCAAGTTATAACAGGGTTTTTAAGCCCGAATTCAAGAAAATTTCAGAAGCAAAAGGATATTCTAGGGAGTGGATAAAGGTGGAATTGATAAACCCTCTCATAATCATCACAAGGTTGATTACATGCAAAGGTAGATACTCCACTTTCAAAGCTTGTCATTTCAAATTGCTGGCTCATTTTCAGTTCAACAAACCTTTGAACTTCCCCTTCTATTTTCTAAAAATCTTGGAGAAGATGTCCTCTCAAGTGAGGAAGAATGTGAATAACCCCGACAACAATCTCTTTCACCATGGCTTGATCAAACTCCTTGTTCTATCCGAACTAGAGAAACAGGGGCAAACTTGGGATGCATTTATCTATTAATTCGCAAACCCTCACTTGAAAATTAAGACTGGAAAAAATCCACTTAGCCTAAGAACTATCTCTCCATCCAAGCCTCGCTCTCCAAGAACTCCAAACCCCCTTGTACAAACCCTCTCCTTTCTGGAACAATACAAAAAAATTGTTGATATCCCTACTTCTTCATCGGGTAAAAATACTAAGAGCAAGGACCAAAAGAAGCCTATTTTTAACCCCCCAATGCCTTCAATCTCTCTTGATCCTACACCTAAAAATATCCAAGAAGTAATCCAACAAGACTTTCCCATTTTTCCCACAAATAGGAGGGGAGCCAATCAATTTGGTAAAGGACCCTTTCGAAAGAGTACCCGGAGCACAAGAACAAAACCTTATGCAAAACCCCTGCCTGCTTTGGATCCTATCCAAGTGTCCTCCGATCTTGAGAGCCCTCACAAGAGACTTAGGGAAGTTTCTATGGATGGATTAGAGCCACTAAGAAAGACAAAATCAGAACCTACCTATCCTTACCAATCCCCCATCACTCTTACTTCACCCATGCCTACTCTAGATCCTAAGACTGATAGATTATCCACATCCCTCAAAATATCTAAGCCTTCCTCCGAGATCACCGATTCCGCCCCAGCCATTAAGAAGCTACAAAAAGAAAACCAACAGATTTTGTAACAGTTGGAAGAAAGGAAGACAATAGATATACACCTCCATCATGACAATGCAGTCCTCCAAGAAAAGCTTAACTCCCTTCAAAAGTTGGTTGATGCGATGACCAACTCCAACTGCAACCTCAGAGCACAACTGAAGCAATACAAGAGGCATAAGTCAAAGTCTTCACAGTAGGAAGGAGAAGCTTCCAAAGCTGATCCTCCTCAGCAAGCCTAGTCACGAGGGGTAATTTATTTTTGTTTGCAGTGGGACCTGCAAAATTGTAAGTGTGGAGGTAATGTTGAGCCCGGGATATGATCAGTTTTATGACAGTTATTAGACACTTTTGTTGAATGCACATATGTGTTTTTCATGTTTTGGAGAAGCTTTTTGAAGAATTTTGTGCTAAAACGGTATGATCTACACCAAGTATGTATGATTCGCGTTTAATGTTGATATTGAGTATAATTCATCATGTTTTTATGATCCCAAGGATCAAATTCACGGTTTTTGGTGTTACAGGGAAAAAACGCATCATGTTTCTACTTCTGACACTCAGTCCCGCACTCCTTCTAGTACTCGATCTGGTACCCGGTCCGTCACTTCGTCCAGCACTGCGTCTTGCACAAAAACGGTGGGCGATTTGGCAGTTATGGTATTGGTGGCCAGTGGTGGGTGAGTCAGGAACATGGGTTTTTCTCATGCTTTCCCCCTCCAGCTACTGAACCCTTGAAAACTTAGTTTAAGTTGTTAAGTAGGGCGATTATTGGCTCACTCTATTTCGGCAGTTAGGGCACCATTAATGTAATTTGTCAATTTTAGAAGTGGTTCGACCCTCTTTTAGTTGACCACTTGGTCTGTAAATATTATAAATACCACCGTGGTGGTCAGATAGGAAAAAAACAGTCGAAGAACTAGTGTGATAGCGAAAAATACGATTTTACTTTGTTTTTCCATTTCTCATTGCTAGATTATATAAAACTGTGTTTTTGAGTTTTCATGGTGAAATCGAATTGTTGAGTTCATGGTGTGCTTTTAGGAAGTGACCACGACTTGTTGGGGGCCCACCAACAGTTTGGTAATTGTCCTTCAAGTTTTTCATGTATTTCATAGCTTAGATGTCTCTCTTTATTTCCTGTACATGCATTGTTATTTTGTTAATTAATTTGTTGTTGTAGTTTAATCATTTTAACTCTCTTTTGCAGGCTAGTATGAAGGATTGTGTTAGCATGCGTTGATCTTGTAGTTAGGAACGAATTTGCAAATTCATAGATTAACCCCGTGTGCAATTAGATATTAGATTATGTTTTATTTATGATTTTTGAATTAAATTTAAAACACATCGACCAAACATAAGCCTAAAACATGATCGGGCAATAACATAGTTGTTAAGACAATATCGACACAAGTCGAGACTCATTTGAAACACATATCACCTTCCAAAATGACAAGTAGACATTCATGATACACAATCATGTTGCAATCATGAGTCATTCATGATGAACTATCACCAAGTTCATTGTTTACGCACACACAAAAAACACATGCATGTGCATAGCTCTTCAACTCTCCTTCAACTACAAACATAAGTACATAAACCCAAACATGTATAAGAGTTGAATATGAAAGATATATGGCTGTAACAAATGAGCATCATACACCTCTTTTACATCCTCCTCACAAGTTGTGCAACAAACAAGAATGCTTTCAAACAAATTGCATTCACATACAAACTTGCATCATACAAGCTAGATAAATCACAAAACTTGTCATACCCTCAACATAAATGCATACATAAGACTGAAATGTGCATCTACAACAGAAATGCAAGCCTTACTTGCTCAAGAACTAAACCATTTTTACCAAGCCAACTCAATGGCGAATTCTTTTGCTGGCTGAAAATCGCCTTCTTGTGAATCATCTTGACTCACATCAATGATGGAATCTCCTCTTCCATTCTTTGCCAATCTCTTTATCCATCTACTTCTTTTTCCGTGGATGAGTGGTTGGATGCAATGTCCAACACACAATGAGATGACCCCTCTTCTGATAATGAGTGCAAATCTTTTGCATCCCTTCTTTCAAGTTGTCTTTTGTTATGCTTGTAAAGTTTCCTGAAAGTGGTTAATCTTTTTCCAACATTTTGAAACATGATGGTTATATAAACCACAATATGTACATGGAATTTTCTTCCATTTTTACATGCATGCAGTTTATCATGTTTAAATATAATCAAAAGAAACTGGAATTATAGGTAGAAATATAATCTTTGAACATTCACCTTTATCATTTCCTTCTTTGAGGAGGTGAATCTGAGAATTACAAGCTCTCCTTTGAAGACCAACAAGTATATTGTCCTCATCGCTGTCACAACTCTTTCATTTCACACACATTTGCATTCATCTTGAACACAAACTTTTGCATGCTTGAGGGATTGAACTTGCAACAAAAGTTGTTCTGGAACTTTTTCCTCTGTCTCCTCAACTTTGGAATTTTCTCCATCTCTTTGAAACTATATCCAAGACCACAATACTTGGGTCTCCCTTCAACAACAATATTAGGCTCACACAATGCCTTGTGCATGCTTGCCTAACCTCTACCTTCATAGCCCATTTTTAACAATAACTTGGACCCTATT
Organism: Picea sitchensis; assembly: GCA_010110895.2. NCBI lineage: Eukaryota > Viridiplantae > Streptophyta > Pinopsida > Pinales > Pinaceae > Picea > Picea sitchensis. The sequence continues at coordinate 9,297 of SNQJ01S0139657.1, read as the reverse complement.
CCTCTCTGTGTGATTTTCTAAAACACCAAAGCATCTATATCTTGAGAGGAATTGAAGATAAAATAACATTACATACCTCATGTTCATGCATGTACTTGGTAAGGCTCTCATTTGCCTCTAAATGGAGTTGAGTCTCCATCTCATGCAACTTTTCAAGAAGTCGGTCTTAATCCTCCTTCATGGCCATCAACCTAGTCCCTCATGGCAATGCTCTCTCTCTATCTTCCCACAACTCTTATACCATATCATGGTTACAAACTCCTTCAACATCTCTTTGTCAAAGAACTTGATAATTAAGATGTATGAGAACTATCAATGTTTGAAGCTTCCATCCTTGTAAGATATCAAACTTCAACACAAACTTTGCACAAATACCAACAACTAAAATTCTAGCTATCAATGACAATCACATGAGCAAAACTATGCTCCTCGATACCACCCGATCTGAAAATAGGCTGAATTGTTTTCATGAAAGCACCCTCTACTTCATTAAAATAAACTTTTAGGACCTTGCTCAATGTCTTAATTATGCAAGATAAATATGTGCCAAGTTTATGCATCTCTTTTAAATGTTCATGTGAGGAAATTCCTTTAAATGGTTAAATACGTGTTTCTAAATAAATACACAAAGAAACATAACTTGTAGCAAATAAACCATCAAACCCTCACAACAATAACAAGATGATAAAGGAGTTCACCCCCAACTGGCTACATCTCCTTGAGCTCCATCAATGGACTAGGCTCTCTGGGATTAGTTTGTCAAAGATTCTCTTTATTAAGATGATTCTCAACCCAATGGAAATATTGACTGCACCATTGTCCAAAATAAAAACCCCAGAAATGACTAATAGAATTATGAAAATGGATCTTGGCTCATCAAGTCATGACCTCTTCTACATGTATCCTTAAGCTTCCCTGAGCTTCCCTTGGTGGAAAACACCAGAAAAAGTCTTCAAAATCCTCTGAAACTTGTCTCAATGTGTTTAGAGCATAATAACTAGCCAAAATGACTATTCATTCACAGAAAAACAAACTTGGGCTCTTCCATCTGTGCATGACCTCAATCAATGAGGGATTTAAGCTCCCTAGAGCTCTCTGAACTTAAATGTAGAAAAAAACTACAAAATAAGTTTTAAAATGGCTTTGAAAATAGTGCCAATGGATTCAGAACATCCTAAAACCCCTAGATGGTCTTTTTTGACACCTTATTTGGCCAAAAATGAAGAAGATAGGCCTCCTACCATTTTCCTCCTTCAAGCTTTGTTTGTCTGCGTCTACAAAATGCACCTCTGTACATTCAACCAAGAACACACGCTCAATATCGTGATAAAACATAGCATCGGGTGAAACCACAAAAATGGGTGGAACTGTAGCATGGTTAACAAAATTCAAAGCCCCTAACCGCCAAGACCACTGGCATATGGGTCCATGTGACCACAGGCCAAAACAAAAAGGCCAAGGTTTTAAACCATATGGTAAATGCCAAGTGTCGAGTGAATGGTTGGGATAACCGTTTAAAAATACCAAACCCAATGCACATTTTATATGGTGGTCACATGGTAGTGTGTGTGACTAGGGTTTGGGGCTAAGCCCCAACCTGTACCCCGCCAGCCAACCATAAACAATGCAATTTAAATATATATAAAATCATATATAGTAAGCAACATAGCGCAAAGCATGGTGGACTTTGCAGCAATTTGACATGGTGGGGAGGTTTGGGGTTAGATCCCCATGGACTTCATAACATTTTAAACAAACAACCATTACCAGTTCAAATAGGTGCTTCTGGCGTACCATACCGGGCCATCATGGACACCAAACCATTGGACAAAAGATGCCATGTGTCTCATCATGATTCGCCCAACTGCCAACTCAGTATTGACATGTCATCAACTGGCACCTCAACATACATACATACCACATCAGTTGTACAACCTCTTCCACATCAAGCCACCGTATTGCATCAGACGGACTGCATTAGCCAACAATTTTTGCCTGCTTGACGATTTGAACAGAATGTGATATCCCACTCATCCAACGGTCCGCTTGAATCCAAATGAGTTGTGTTGGGTTCATGATCACGAGGGCTACGACCTATTTGTTTGTTTTGAGGCAATTACGAGAACTTTGATTTTGAGCAAAATTTTGACCCCCGGTCTAGATTCTGACTAAGAACACCCATCATTTTTGGCACCATTGCGAGGGAGTTGTCTCAAGGCATGAAATAGTTAGGAAATAGATCTTCATTTCTATAACTTTAGCATTAGATTTGTATGTGGTAACTTTATGAGGTAAGAACCACAGATTCCATGGTCATATGTGCCCCCAAACCCAATGGTAGTTTTCTTTTCTTTTGTTTTCTTTTCATGAATAGACCTAGAGATCCAAAAGGTATATACATTGAATCCAAATTAGACCTTTCAACCAAGCTTCCTTCCAAACTTTTTGGGGGAAGGAACGTTCCACTCATAAACTCCGCAAACTGATACTGAAAAATATGATACTGAAAAATAGGAGTTAGCTCAACTCAAAGAGATAAAATAGTCTCTCAGAAGACCAACACTGTGAGCACTATAGAACAAGAAATTGTAGCATCAAACATATTGGGATGTGAGGTAAAGACCACCTCGAGCGTTCCGCAGAACCAAATAATACAATCTTTGTTTTCTTACCACCATCCAGAGATCCTAATTTTGAAGACATCATAGACCTTGGACATGTGTGAATATTTTATTTGGTAGTTCACCCAATGTAATTATCTCTCAAAGTGACACAAAAAATTTGGCACCAATAGTCTCAACTGACTTGAGTAGAGTCCCATAAATCCAATTCGTAGGAATACCTTTATATCAAAGTGGAAACCTTGTTCTCAAAGGTGTAGGGAAAACCATTTAGGTACTCTCTCTTTGGAAACCAAGCCAATATGGATGATCGAGGGACCATAACAATGTAAGACATGGGAGGAATAAAATCGAAACCAAACCGAAACCACCTTCTGGTTTCCGATTTTAGACACCACCCAAATGTCAACATGAAAATATTCCTCTCAAGATCAAGCCTACCTTTTATGGTAAAAAATAGTGAAGATCCGACACCTTCCTATTTGAATTTGGAATCTTGTGTAGGAGCTACAACTAATTACAAGATGCCCATAAACTAAACTCTTTCCTTCCACCCTCAAAGAATTTGTACTAAGATGGTTCATGGGGTTGGGAGAATCTAGTATTAGGTTTTGGGAAGCCATGAAAGACATCTTCTTAAGAAGTACCAAGACTACCTGCATGACCAAAGAGTCTCTCAGAATGATGACATCTTTAAAGTCCAACATTTAGAAGACAAGACCCTTGAAGATTATATGGAAATATTTAGTTACATTTCCCAGAAGTCTAAATACCATGACCTCCCAGAGGATGCAATTAGGCTCTTTTCCCCAAGGGAATTTCTCTGTGAATATCTAGATATGCTTAACCCAATGGCATCGCATTTATTACTCCCATAAACCATTTTTTGAAATATGTGAATTGTGTAAACATTACTCAAGGAGTAGAGCCAAAATGGGAAGAATGTCTGGGACCCTTACAATAGAATCTTAAAACCAGATAGTTCAGGTGGTATCAAAAGAGCAGAGATAGGGAACCTCTTAGATAACTTAAAAACAAATATCTTAAGAACAATAGGTTCCCATTGGACACCCTGAATATTAAAAAGAAACAGGAGGAGGAAAATGCAGAAATGAGCATATATTGCCCAAGATGTAGGGAGGAAGCATTCCTCAAGGGAATGCCCATTAGATAACATTTCGCTTGTGGCTTCGCATGTACATCTCATGTGACCAAAAAATGTCCATCATTGCCCAGCTTCTTATTAGCCATCTATATGAGTGGATATCCTAGGGAGTCTTCTGCACCTAGGAGGCCATGGCACCTAGGAACCAAATTCACATACCCATATCTACAATCCCAAGTTCCACCTTATTATCAAAATCAACAATAGTGGAACTCACCAGTTTGGAAAAATTGGTCTACTCAGTATCAACATCCTTGGTTTCAAGGATGGAGAGGAGGACATAACCAAGGAAACCCACAACTTAACCTCAGACACTTTATCCTCATCTACAACTACTATGTTGAGTGTCCTCTTCTCTACATCCCTGACTGTGAAGAGAGAAGACTTGTGCTGAGAAATTATTTCTACCTCAGGGATCAACTCTCTTACTTCACTCATGGCCAAGTTTCCTTTCTCAACATATTTCCTTGCCAAATATTCTTTAGATTGTAGACTACTCCAGGTGCCTTATCAAAGATGTGTTTTTATCTACTAAAATCTCTTGATCTTATTTCACCTTGGGGTATGATTCCTTTACTATCTTCTTCATTTCCAGTGTCACTCTTCACCATTTCCATACTTACTTGTTCTTTAGGCTCCTCTTCCTCCAGATCCACTATCTGTGGGGATTGTGTGATCTTCGTCTTTTTAAGGACAACCTGTTGACTGCTGGTGCCTAGGACCTCTGAACTGCTTCTCTTGGTGTAGACACTTACTTTGGGAACTTGGAGTATCAACTTCTGAGGAGTCTGTTGTGTGGTTGGTGTTGGGCCCGAGATATGATCAGTTTTATGACAGATATTAGACACTTTTGCCGAATGTACATATGTGTTTTTCATGTTTTGGAGAAGCTTTTTGAAGAATTTTGTGCTAAAATGGTATGATCTACACTAGGTATGTATGATTCATGTTTAATGTTGATATTGAGTATAATTCATCAAGTTTTTATGATCCCAAGGATCTACTTCATGTTTTTTGGTGTTACACGGAAAAAACGCATCATGTTTCTGCTTTCGACACTCAGTCTGACACTCCCAGTACTCGATCTGGTACTCAGTCTAGCACTTCATCCAGCACTGCGTCTTGCACAAAAATGGTGGGTGATTTGGAAGTTATGGTATTGGCATCTAGTGGTGGGCGAATCAGGAACATGGGGTTTTCTCGTGCTTGCCCCCTCTAGCTACTGAACCTTTGACAACTCAGTTTAAGTTGTTAAGCAAGGTGATTATTGGCTCTCTCTATTTCGGTAGTTAGGGCACCATTAATGTAATTTGTCGATTTTAGAAGTGGTTCGACCCTCCTGTGGTCGACCACTTGGTCTGTAAATATTATAAATACCACTGTGGTGGTTAGATAGAAAAAAAGCAATAGAAGAACCAATGTGATAGGGACAAACACGATTTTACTTTGTTTTTCCATTTCTCATTGCCAGATTATATAAAAACTGTGTTTTTGAGTTTTCATGGTGAAATCGAATTGTTGAGTTCATGGTGTGCTTTTATGAAGTGGCCACGACTTGTTGGGGGGCCCACCAACAGTCTTGTAACCGTCCTTTAAGTTGTTCATGTATTTCATAGCTTAGATTTATCTCTTTATTTCCTGTACATGCATTGTTATTTTGTTAATTAATTTGTTGTTGTAGTTTAATCATTTTAACTCTCTTTTGCAAGTTAGTATGAAGGATTGTGTTAGCGTGCATTGATCTTGTAGTTAGGAAAAAATTTGCAAATTCATAGACTAACCCCGTGTGCAATTAGATATTAGATTATGTTTTATTTATGATTTTAGAATTAAATTTAAAACAGAGTAGAACAAAGTTTTAATTTGAGTTTTCTTTAACAAGGATTTGATGGATTGATAGGATTAATTTCAATTTTTAATTATTGATTGCTTATTTCATTTTTATGTAAATATTGCTTAATTAGTTGTTGATTAATGTATTTGTTAGTTTACTTTTTAATGTCATGTTTTAATTTTTGTTCTTAAGCATTTTCCTTATTGTAGTTTGAATTGTTAAGATAGATATAGCATAGTTTCACTTTATGTATTTTCTTTCCTAGAACTAGATTGCAATTACAATTCTTAGTTAATGGTTGAGTTTAAGTATGAATTTTCCTTACATAGTATAGAAGTACAATTATGATCTCGTTATACTGTTGATGGTTAATAATCACATGAATATGCAAGGTAATTAACATTGTTTCTGTAATGGATAAATTCTCATTGGATTGTTTAATCCATACCTTTCACTTTGCTATTGAGATCAGTGTAGAGCTTATACCTCTGGAATTATCCTTTGTTGTCAAGTGCCATCAAGATATTATATGACACTGGAGACATTCACACAACCACCAACACTATATTTGAGTTTTCATAGGTTAAAATATAGTTTCTTTCTTTCGTAGATCAGAAAATATAGTTTCTTGCTTTCATAGATAAGAAGATATAGTTTCTTTCTTTCGTAGATCAGAAGATAGTTTTATTCCTACTGTAGGATAGATAGTCTTTTGCTTTGATAGATTAAAGAGAAGTTTGTTTATCATGGATCAAAAGTTAGTTGTTAGTTCTTCTTTCTTTCAATTAAATAGATTTCCTTTTATGAATTAGAAATAGTTTTGAAGTTTGAATTAAGAATATAGTTCACTTGCCTCTTAGGATAGATAGTTGTTCAATGAGAAGTTTTAATTATTTTACTTGCAGAAGAAGTTATCTTAGGGTAGTTAGATGTCCACTTGCTTTAATAGGTTAGCTAGTTGTTTTGCTTACTTGTTTACTTGCTTTAATAGAATAATTGCTTGCTTGTTTATTTACTTGCTTTCATAGGGTAGTTGCTCATTGAATTTAGGTAGGCAAGTTAAAGTAGTTTGATTTTGTTATTTGATTATTGTTATGCTTAATCGTTAATTTTTCTTATTGTTATGAAATAATTTTCTTCAAGTAGGGTTTTTACTTGTTTTCTTAGAACTATCCATCGATCCTTGATCCAAAAGTACTTAGTTTACATAGTTTCAAGTTGCTTAGTAGGGTTTTCTCATTAGATAGCTTTGCTTGAATAGATTATCCTTTAGATAGACACTTTCTTAGTTAGACTATACTACTACCAACCCTTCTACCTTGGAATATATTTTTCTACAACTCTGAGTTTACTTACCCCGGGTTGACAATTTAATTGAGGGTTTTTAGTGTGTTTTTAGTGCATAGAGAATTGATCTGAAAATAGGGGGATGACTTTTTATGCTATGCAAGCACCCTCTACTTCATTAAAATAAACTTTTCAGGACCTTTCTCAATGTCTTAAGTATGCAAGATAAATTATGTGCCAAGTTTATGCATCTTCTTTTAAATGTTCATGTGTGAGGAAATTTTCCTTTAAATGGTTAAATATGTGTTTTAAATAAATACAGAGAAAACATAAATTGCATCAAATAAACCATCAAACTCACAACAATAACAATATGATAAAGGAGTTCACCCTCAACTGGGCTACATCTCCTTGAGCCTCCATCAATGGACTAGGCTCTCTAGGATTAGTTTGTCAAATATTCTTTTACAAGATGCTTCTCAACTCCAATGGAAATAATGACTATACTATTGGGTTCAGAATACAGAAAAACCCCAGAAATGACTAATAGAACTCTGAAAACAGATCTTGGCTCATCCGGGCATGATCTCTTCTACATGTGGCCTTAAGCTTCCCTAAGATTCCTTGTGGAAAAAACACCTGTAAAAGTCCTCAAATGCCTCTGAAACCTATCCCAATGTGTTCATAGCATAATAATTATCCAAAAATGACTATTCATTCATAGAAAACAAACTTGGGCTCATCTGAGCATGACCTCAATCAATGAGGGCTTCAAGCTCCCTAGAGCTCTCTGAAACTTCAATGGTGAAAAACCTGCAAAAGAAGTCTTCAAATGGCTTTGAAAATAGTGCTAATAGATTCAGAACATCCAAAAACCCCTAGCTGGGCTTTTTCAGCACCTCATTTGGCCAAAAAATGAAGAAGATAGGCCTCCTGCCATTTTCCTCCTTCAAGCTTGTTGTCTCTAGTTCGCCAAAATGCACCTTTGTGCATCCAACCTAGCACACACGCTCAATATCGTGCTAAAAACTAGCACTGGGTGCAACCGCAAAAATGGGTGAACTGTCGGACAGTTAACGGAACTAAATCCCCCAACCGCCAAACCGTTGGGCATATGGGTCCATGTGACCGTGCGCTCAAACAAAAAGGCCAAGGTTTAAACTCTTATGGAAATGCACCAAGTGTCGGGCGAATGGTTGGGCTAACTGTTTAAAAATACCAAACCCCATGCATGTTTTATATGGTGGTCACATGGTAGTGTGTGTGACCGGGGGCTGGGGCTAAGCCCCAGCCCGGACCCCCGCGCCAACCATAAAACAATGCAAATTTAAATATATATAAAATCATATATATAACAAGCAACATAGCATGGCGCGTTGGCAGGGTGGAATTTGCAAAGACTTTGACACGGTGGGGAGGTCTGGGGTTCGATCCCCACAGACTCCATAACATTTTAAACAAACAACCATTACCAAACAAATGGGGTGCCACGTGGCAGCCCATGCCTGGGCCACGTGGCACCAAACCATTGGAAAAAAAGACGCCATGTGTCTCATCGTGATTCGTCCAACTGCCAACTCAACATTGACACATCATTAACTACCACCTCAGTGTATGGACATACCATGTCAGTTGTACGACCTCTGCCACGTCAACTGTACAGACTGTACATTCAACATTGTTTTTTGCCTGTTTGAAAATTTGAACAGAACGCGATATCTCACTCATCCGACATCCGTTTGAACCAAAACAAGTTGCGTTGGGTTCTTGATAACGAGGGATATGCACTCGTTCGTTTTGAGGCAATTATGAGAACTTTGATTTTTGAGCAAAATTTTGACCCCTGGTACAGATTATGATCACGCCTTCCCACTGAAAGGATTTTGGACCCACAAAAGCTTATGATTATCTACCTGAGCTTCAATACTCTTCTACTTCCAAGTTCTATCAACTAATTCTACTTGAAAAGTCTTTTTGACAATCACCTGGATACCTTGACATGCCTTGCACTACAACTGGCTATGTCTCTGAACCACTTTTATCTGGCTGTTGTTGACCCACTGTTCTCTTTGTGCTTGGAATATTTCCAACCTTCCCACTGAGAATCAAGTCCCTCTTACGAACTCTTTGGCATCAACACAATTCGCCCTACAATGGCTGCAAAAACTTTCCCGCGACATCTTGTCACAAACCAAGAAAACCATCAATCTTGAAAACAAATTTATACAACACTGAAAATGATGCCAACAAAGTCTTTTTTCTCTTCAAGAAAATAGTTGCATCTTGTACTTCATCAAATCACATGGTGTTTTCTTGCATCTTGGTGTACTCAAAATTGACTTACAAGCCAACAAACACCATCGACTAAACATAAGTCGAAAAACATGATC